>JARYGA010045870.1:0-41946 GCA_030545235.1 Helianthus tuberosus | reverse complement strand
TGCATTTGACGGAGTACCCCACCAATCCGGATTCATTCTGGATGTATAATGATGAAAACCTGATTAAATCAATCAAATCAAACAGTTAACTATAAAATTTAAAGCTTCTGTTTAAAAATTCTAAGTATGATCGACGAAGGTTGGATTGTTCGACGAAGTCTCTTATGGCGAAGGTTGGAGTGTTCGGCAATCAACAAGTGTGCCGAAGGTTGGATTGTTCGGTCAATAATGTGTGACAAAGTGTGAGAGGTTCGGCAAAGGCAATGTCGACGAAGAGTGAATTGTTCGTCGAGTACATAAGGTGACCAAGGTTAAGGTTCGTTGATGATATTTGTGATGAAGGATGATAAGGTTCGTTGATGATATGTGTGACGAAGTTTGAAGTTATGGCTGAACCTTCGTTGACAATTTGTTACATAGACAAGAAGATATTTCTCAAAATAAAATCTTATCTTTTCTACTGACACACATAAGCCCAATTGTCAAACACCTTATTTCCTACAGTCCACAATTTCAACAATTCATCATTTGAAAGAGCAAGTTTTTCAAACAAATAATAAACAAATATATTACTAACAACTCTAACAAATTGAACAAAGCAGATTCAACTCAAATATCCCAGAAAATATTATGAACAACCTTAAGAATAATGAAGAACAATATGAGTTTTTGAAGATTTTGGACAATATTTTCACCAGAATAATTTCCCGAACACAAGTTTTTGCACAAAAGTTCACTAAAAATATAATATACTCTAATAACTATTAGAAATCATATAACCCTATCAAAAGTAACTTGGGGCACCACTAACTTATGTAACCATTATAACAACCCTTCTAAAAATATTTAGAACGTCCCTATACGCCCTAAAATACATCCCGTATGCGAGAAATAGGACCGAAATACTTTTAATTTAATAAAAATAAAATAAAAACAATAATTTAAATCTGTCGCGGGGCACGGCAGACTGCTCCTGATCCTTCGCGGGCTGCGAGCGAGTAACGGGTGGCGAAACCCTAGGCCGCCACGTGTCCTACCATCCGTCGAACCTACCCCATGACTGATCAACCCTTGGCCCTACCCGACCAAGCTCGCGGGGCGCGAAAGCCCCTTTGTTCTCTTTCGTGGGGCGCGACAAAGTTTATATTAAAACACATCTAAAATATTTTTGTCATTCTGAATATTTCAAACTTAAAGACTGAAAGCATTAAATAAATATACACAGAGTTGCAGAAACTAAGAAAAGTCAATATATACAAACATTCTTTTTGCGAATTTCGAGGGTAAGAGAATCATATCAGTGTACGGTCATGCCAAAACGTTCTTGTTGTTCATTTTGTTAACAATTAGATAAACATCCTATAACGATTATCGGTATTGTTATCCACCTAAGCTCAACTTATCAGATGTAATCATGGCGTGGGGATACATTAAGGTATGATTTATACTTACCGACCGGTGTTCATCCACATCACGACACATTCCTGTATCAAGGTATGCACGAGGATTCATCTTACTGGTGAGTATACCATTTATCATCTGTTTTGACGTATATGAAAATGTGAGATACTCACTTATTTTGATTGAAAAAAGCCCTATGTGATAGAATCACTTATTGATGAGGAACTTGATTTTCAGATGCATGAAGGCACAGGAGCAAGTCCGTGAATAGGTCAGTACTTTCGTACAGCAAAGAGACGAACATGACTCCCGGATAAATGTGATATATTATCACTTATTTTGTGGACATGTGATTGTTGATCACTTATTGAGTTCGTATGCAGTATGTACACGTATGAATGATATCATGGAAGATCTAGACTTCGTCTCCGTTACATTTCGGTAAAAGAAACAACCATGATACCCAGATGATAAACAGCATAAAGACCACATATCTCAGAACCTCGGCAATCTCTCAAACGAAATTTCGGTACTAAGACCATATGCCAATGAGTGGTTCCCACACAGTCTTCAGTCGATTTAAGTTTATATCACCCTGCACACTTTAAGATGATTGTGAGCCTACCGATACATCTTATATAGAGCTGCTTAACATTTTTCATTTTTCATTTCAGATTAAAGAGGTTTAGACAGACCACTGATGTACTATCATTTTCTCTTTTGCTCGCCAGGAAACTCATTTTTGTTTTTCTATTGTTTTTGAGTTTTTGAAATTTTTCGATGTTTTTGAATTTTCAAATTTTGATTTACTCCCCCTAAAATCAACAAACTTACAATAATTTTAAAAACACAAAGATATTTACAAAAACGATTTTCCAATGCGGATTACTCTTGCCTGACCTTAATGCCGTTTACCAACAATAAAAAGTCAAATCTTGATTTATCAAATGCTTTGGTAAAATCAGTTGGCATGTCGGTAATCGGTGCAGACCATGACAACATTGATGAGTTTCATAGTGAAACAATCACGTGTGAGGTGATATTCGAGATCAACGTGTCTGGTCAAGGAGTGTGCTGTACGCGATGATAATAATTCATAAAGCAGCTTAAATATCGACAAGTATAGGAGAGATTAGAAATTCAAAATTGTAATCCTGCAATTTTTTGCGTGCATCGCCAGGAATCTGAGCTCTCTCCTAAACTGGATATCCACCCGGTGTGGACTTCAAGGTCAATTTATCAGCTACTTCAATTAATCGAGAAATCTTTTCACAGCAACAAGATCATAAACCTCTGGGTTCGGCTGCTCTTCCACATTGCACCAGCAAAGGTCTTTGTCTTTCTCCTTTAAAAGTAGTGTGCAGTTGTTCAATCCACGCCAAGGCTTCCGCACACCCGGTGTAGTTTGATCAACCTACACATTTTCTTCAATCACACCGTAGAGAAAAGTAGCCTACACGTTCATCTTGTGGACTTTGAACTTCTTGTGGAAGAAAAATCCATGAATCTTAAAAAGGCTTCAGACGTGCTGCAGGCGCGTACTTTTCATTTGAATCTTTCCTGAGGACTCGATCAAAAACCATAACAACCAAATTTTGGCACATATTTCATCTTGTCGAATTTTTCAACTTCATTCAACCACATTCTTTCATCAGACATTTTTGTCTTGTTTTCTCCTCTCTCCATCAAAGGCAACAATATTCTCCTTGGATACATCAATGTTTCGGAGCCTTATGTCGCCAATCTTGTGCATGGACGCTCCACTATCAACAATCCTAAGACTATCAATAGTTCCTCTTGGAACATCCTGCACACTTATTCAGATATTAGTTGGAGAGGGGGACCCAAGCCTTCACAGACTTGGGTCGTCCGTCATCATCGAGAATTGCGACATCCATTTCCCGATGATTCGGAATTGATGTAGCTCCCCCTGAAACACATACTGGTTTTGGTTTCCAAATCTGTTTTTGTTTTTCATTTTTAATTTCTAACTTAACAGACTGCGTTTGGACAACCTCCGATTTTAAAACCTTTTCAACATTTTTCCGTTGTTTCTCTATCTCTTTCACTTCTTGTTGTTTAACAAGACGAGGGTCCTGTTTTGGTGAAACAGATCTTTTATGGTATTTGTTACCACGGGGGGGGGGGGGGGTTCAACCTTTGACTTTCCCTTGGTGACATATGGACAATTCTTAACAATGTGTCCATACTCACCACATTCAAAGCATGATCTCCGCTCAACAAACCTCGGAGTATCATAACTGTAAGGGCTTGATGATGAACTTCGTGATCTTGAGGTACTTGGTCCTACATCACAACCGTTTGTGTGTTATGTGTAATTGTTTTGAGTGTTTCTTTTCAAAATTTTACTTTGTTTAACAAAATCCGTGTTGGATTTGTTTTCGAAAGTTTCAATTTTATCAGTCCCTCTGGATTTCATGAAGTTCACCTTCTGAATCGTCTTCTTGTTTTGGCTTTGTTTGCCTTTTCCCTTTCCTTGGTGAACGTGACCTTGCTTTCGTTGATTATGTTGTGGTTGCAATTTTTGATTCCCATACTTCTTTCTAACTTCGGATTTTGGGATAGGAGCACACTGAGTTACTACAACTCCTGGGCTCGACTTTCCCAAAAACTTACTAGTAGAGTCTTCGAAAACTTTATCAATCAAAGATTGATTGACATTTTTGATAGGGAAATCCTTGTCTGAATATATGTTATCAGATCCAATCATCGTGTAAAGCAAGTTCATGCTTTCACAGCTTCCAGATGAGGATTCAACAGACTTGGCTGTAGCAGTCACAAACGGTTTTGCAAGTGGATCACAAAGAATGTAATTTTCGAGAGGTATGTTTTCCTCTTTTGTTTCCGTTTCTGACTGTTCAGAATTAGTGTCCTCGGATTCATCATCTACGAATCGGAATCCTCAACAATGACTGGAGGATCCTGATTTCGTTCAGTTGTTGACACTTTCGCATCTGCTGATTCATCCGAATATGAGGATACTTCCTTTTTGTAACCTAGCCCAAATGTGAATTCCTCAAGGCTCAATGAAACTGAGGGCTCAAAATGAGGTTTATTTTCCTCATCAGGCATCGAAGAATAATCGTGTTTAACAGGTGGTGGACACTTCTTATAACTTATGCATGTGACATCAGTTTTCTTTTTCTGAACATCAATGATGAGATCCAGCACATAGCTAGAGCTTAAATAGCTGTCTAACTTGAGTCGGATCGCCTCACTTTCAGATTTAACACAAGCCATTTCTTTTTGCATTAACTCGAGCCTATTGATGTAAAGGTTTATTTCATTTTGTTTTCTTGAAACCATTTTCGTTAGCTCGGTCTTATCCTTTTTTAATGTTTAAATTATCTTTTTAAATTCCTTTTCATAATTTTCACGAAACATGTTATCCTCTTTGCATTTGAAAGATCCACGATCAAATGTTGATTGTGGATAAATGTGACATCATATTTTTTTTTTGCAAATCGTCATATCTGCTTTGCAAATAAGACAATTTAACATTTAATCCAATACACATATCACACCTATCACAACTATCAGATTTTGATTCATCGACACGTACCTGACTGGAATCACTCTCAGATGTTGACTCATTTGCATCAGAATCAACAACCTCCCTTGATGATTAACATTCAGATCCATCCTCGCTTGAACTTGAACTTGAAGTTGTAACATCTTCAACTGAAGTTGAAACGTCTTCAACTGAACTACTGTCATGTTCAGAACTGTCATCGTTTCGCGATGATTCACCATTGCTGGCATCTTTGACAATTTTAGCATAAAACACCGTTTTTGTTTGACTACAGTTCCTTGGATCAAGAGATGATGGTGCTACAGTAGAACGATGGCGCTGTGAAGCAACTGGTGGTAATGGATTTCCATACAAGTATGTTTTTCTTTCCGGTTGGGGAACTGATTGTATTGGATTTCCATATATGTCTGTTGTCATTTTCGGTTCACTTTGCTTTTGATTAGTAACTGATGCCCATTGTTCTGCCATAATTCGAGGTGGTGTGGGAGATTCGGCCCATGATGGAGATAAACCCGTGCTTCTATACTTGCTTTCCGTATTAGATGCGGGTGCGGGAGATTCGGCCCATGATGGCGATAAACCCGTGCTTCTATATTTGCTCTCTGCATTTGACGGAGTACCCCACCAATCCGGATTCATTCTGGATGTATAATGATGAAAACCTGATTAAATCAATCAAATCAAACAGTTAACTATAAAATTTAAAGCTTCTGTTTAAAAATTCTAAGTATGATCGACGAAGGTTGGATTGTTCGACGAAGTCTCTTATGGCGAAGGTTGGAGTGTTCGGCAATCAACAAGTGTGCCGAAGGTTGGATTGTTCGGTCAATAATGTGTGACAAAGTGTGAGAGGTTCGGCAAAGGCAATGTCGACGAAGAGTGAATTGTTCGTCGAGTACATAAGGTGACCAAGGTTAAGGTTCGTTGATGATATTTGTGATGAAGGATGATAAGGTTCGTTGATGATATGTGTGACGAAGTTTGAAGTTATGGCTGAACCTTCGTTGACAATTTGTTACATAGACAAGAAGATATTTCTCAAAATAAAATCTTATCTTTTCTACTGACACACATAAGCCCAATTGTCAAACACCTTATTTCCTACAGTCCACAATTTCAACAATTCATCATTTGAAAGAGCAAGTTTTTCAAACAAATAATAAACAAATATATTACTAACAACTCTAACAAATTGAACAAAGCAGATTCAACTCAAATATCCCAGAAAATATTATGAACAACCTTAAGAATAATGAAGAACAATATGAGTTTTTGAAGATTTTGGACAATATTTTCACCAGAATAATTTTCCGAACATAAGTTTTTGCACAAAAGTTCACTAAAAATATAATATACTCTAATAACTATTAGAAATCATATAACCCTATCAAAAGTAACTTGGGGCACCACTAACTTATGTAACCATTATAACAACCCTTCTAAAAATATTTAGAACGTCCCTATACGCCCTAAAATACATCCCGTATGCGAGAAATAGGACCGAAATACTTTTAATTTAATAAAAATAAAATAAAAACAATAATTTAAATCTGTCGCGGGGCACGGCAGACTGCTCCTGATCCTTCGCGGGCTGCGAGCGAGTAACGGGTGGCGAAACCCTAGGCCGCCACGTGTCCTACCATCCGTCGAACCTACCCCATGACTGATCAACCCTTGGCCCTACCCGACCAAGCTCGCGGGGCGCGAAAGCCCCTTTGTTCTCTTTCGTGGGGCGCGACAAAGTTTATATTAAAACACATCTAAAATATTTTTGTCATTCTGAATATTTCAAACTTAAAGACTGAAAGCATTAAATAAATATACACAGAGTTGCAGAAACTAAGAAAAGTCAATATATACAAACATTCTTTTTGCGAATTTCGAGGGTAAGAGAATCATATCAGTGTACGGTCATGCCAAAACGTTCTTGTTGTTCATTTTGTTAACAATTAGATAAACATCCTATAACGATTATCGGTATTGTTATCCACCTAAGCTCAACTTATCAGATGTAATCATGGCGAGGGGATACGTTAAGGTATGATTTATACTTACCGACCGGTGTTCATCCACATCACGACACATTCCTGTATCAAGGTATGCACGAGGATTCATCTTACTGGTGAGTATACCATTTATCATCTGTTTTGACGTATATGAAAATGTGAGATACTCACTTATTTTGATTGAAAAAAGCCCTATGTGATAGAATCACTTATTGATGAGGAACTTGATTTTCAGATGCATGAAGGCACAGGAGCAAGTCCGTGAATAGGTCAGTACTTTCGTACAGCAAAGAGACGAACATGACTCCCGGATAAATGTGATATATTATCACTTATTTTGTGGACATGTGATTGTTGATCACTTATTGAGTTCGTATGAAGTATGTACACGTATGAATGATATCATGGAAGATCTAGACTTCGTCTCCGTTACATTTCGGTAAAAGAAACAACCATGATACCCAGATGATAAACAGCATAAAGACCACATATCTCAGAACCTCGGCAATCTCTCAAACGAAATTTCGGTACTAAGACCATATGCCAATGAGTGGTTCCCACACAGTCTTCAGTCGATTTAAGTTTATATCACCCTGCACACTTTAAGATGATTGTGAGCCTACCGATACATCTTATATAGAGCTGCTTAACATTTTTCATTTTGCATTTCAGATTAAAGAGGTTTAGACAGACCACTGATGTACTATCATTTTCTCTTTTGCTCGCCAGGAAACTCATTTTTGTTTTTCTATTGTTTTTGAGTTTTTGAAATTTTTCGATGTTTTTGAATTTTCAAATTTTGATTTACTCCCCCTAAAATCAACAAACTTACAATAATTTTAAAAACACAAAGATATTTACAAAAACGATTTTCCAATGCGGATTACTCTTGCCTGACCTTAATGCCGTTTACCAACAATAAAAAGTCAAATCTTGATTTATCAAATGCTTTGGTAAAATCAGTTGGCATGTCGGTAATCGGTGCAGACCATGACAACATTGATGAGTTTCATAGTGAAACAATCACGTGTGAGGTGATATTCGAGATCAACGTGTCTGGTCAAGGAGTGTGCTGTACGCGATGATAATAATTCATAAAGCAGCTTAAATATCGACAAGTATAGGAGAGATTAGAAATTCAAAATTGTAATCCTGCAATTTTTTGCGTGCATCGCCAGGAATCTGAGCTCTCTCCTAAACTGGATATCCACCCGGTGTGGACTTCAAGGTCAATTTATCAGCTACTTCAATTAATCGAGAAATCTTTTCACAGCAACAAGATCATAAACCTCTGGGTTCGGCTGCTCTTCCACATTGCACCAGCAAAGGTCTTTGTCTTTCTCCTTTAAAAGTAGTGTGCGGTTGTTCAATCCACGCCAAGGCTTCCGCACACCCGGTGTAGTTTGATCAACCTACACATTTTCTTCAATCACACCGTAGAGAAAAGTAGCCTACACGTTCATCTTGTGGACTTTGAACTTCTTGTGGAAGAAAAATCCATGAATCTTAAAAAGGCTTCAGACGTGCTGCAGGCGCGTACTTTTCATTTGAATCTTTCCTGAGGACTCGATCAAAAACCATAACAACCAAATTTTGGCACATATTTCATCTTGTCGAATTTTTCAACTTCATTCAACCACATTCTTTCATCAGACATTTTTGTCTTGTTTTCTCCTCTCTCCATCAAAGGCAACAATATTCTCCTTGGATACATCAATGTTTCGGAGCCTTATGTCGCCAATCTTGTGCATGGACGCTCCACTATCAACAATCCTAAGACTATCAATAGTTCCTCTTGGAACATCCTGCACACTTATTCAGATATTAGTTGGAGAGGGGGACCCAAGCCTTCACAGACTTGGGTCGTCCGTCATCATCGAGAATTGCGACATCCATTTCCCGATGATTCGGAATTGATGTAGCTCCCCCTGAAACACTTACTGGTTTTGGTTTCCAAATCTGTTTTTGTTTTTCATTTTTAATTTCTAACTTAACAGACTGCGTTTGGACAACCTCTGATTTTAAAACCTTTTCAACATTTTTCCGTTGTTTCTCTATCTCTTTCACTTCTTGTTGTTTAACAAGACGAGGGTCCTGTTTTGGTGAAACAGATCTTTTATGGTATTTGTTACCACGGGGGGGGGGGGGGGGGGGGTTCAACCTTTGACTTTCCCTTGGTGACATATGGACAATTCTTAACAATGTGTCCATACTCACCACATTCAAAGCATGATCTCCGCTCAACAAACCTCGGAGTATCATAACTGTAAGGGCTTGATGATGAACTTCGTGATCTTGAGGTACTTGGTCCTACATCACAACCGTTTGTGTGTTATGTGTAAATGTTTTGAGTGTTTCTTTTCAAAATTTTACTTTGTTTAACAAAATCCGTGTTGGATTTGTTTTCGAAAGTTTCAATTTTATCAGTCCCTCTGGATTTCATGAAGTTCACCTTCTGAATCGTCTTCTTGTTTTGGCTTTGTTTGCCTTTTCCCTTTCCTTGGTGAACGTGACCTTGCTTTCGTTGATTATGTTGTGGTTGCAATTTTTGATTCCCATACTTCTTTCTAACTTCGGATTTTGGGATAGGAGCACACTGAGTTACTACAACTCCTGGGCTCGACTTTCCCAAAAACTTACTAGTAGAGTCTTCGAAAACTTTATCAATCAAAGATTGATTGACATTTTTGATAGGGAAATCCTTGTCTGAATATATGTTATCAGATCCAATCATCGTGTAAAGCAAGTTCATGCTTTCACAGCTTCCAGATGAGGATTCAACAGACTTGGCTGTAGCAGTCACAAACGGTTTTGCAAGTGGATCACAAAGAATGTAATTTTCGAGAGGTATGTTTTCCTCTTTTGTTTCCGTTTCTGACTGTTCAGAATTAGTGTCCTCGGATTCATCATCTACGAATCGGAATCCTCAACAATGACTGGAGGATCCTGATTTCGTTCAGTTGTTGACACTTTCGCATCTGCTGATTCATCCGAATATGAGGATACTTCCTTTTTGTAACCTAGCCCAAATGTGAATTCCTCAAGGCTCAATGAAACTGAGGGCTCAAAATGAGGTTTATTTTCCTCATCAGGCATCGAAGAATAATCGTGTTTAACAGGTGGTGGACACTTCTTATAACTTATGCATGTGACATCAGTTTTCTTTTTCTGAACATCAATGATGAGATCCAGCACATAGCTAGAGCTTAAATAGCTGTCTAACTTGAGTCGGATCGCCTCACTTTCAGATTTAACACAAGCCATTTCTTTTTGCATTAACTCAAGCCTATTGATGTAAAGGTTTATTTCATTTTGTTTTCTTGAAACCATTTTCGTTAGCTCGGTCTTATCCTTTTTTAATGTTTAAATTATCTTTTTAAATTCCTTTTCATAATTTTCACGAAACATGTTATCCTCTTTGCATTTGAAAGATCCACGATCAAATGTTGATTGTGGATAAATGTGACATCATATTTTTTTTTTTGCAAATCGTCATATCTGCTTTGCAAATCAGACAATTTAACATTTAATCCAATACACATATCACACCTATCACAACTATCAGATTTTGATTCATCGACACGTACCTGACTGGAATCACTCTCAGATGTTGACTCATTTGCATCAGAATCAACAACCTCCCTTGATGATTAACATTCAGATCCATCCTCGCTTGAACTTGAACTTGAAGTTGTAACATCTTCAACTGAAGTTGAAACGTCTTCAACTGAACTACTGTCATGTTCAGAACTGTCATCGTTTCGCGATGATTCACCATTGCTGGCATCTTTGACAATTTTAGCATAAAACACCGTTTTTGTTTGACTACAGTTCCTTGGATCAAGAGATGATGGTGCAACAGTAGAACAATGGCGCTGTGAAGCAACTGGTGGTAATGGATTTCCATACAAGTATGTTTTTCTTTCCGGTTGGGGAACTGATTGTATTGGATTTCCATATATGTCTGTTGTCATTTTCGGTTCACTTTGCTTTTGATTAGTAACTGATGCCCATTGTTCTGCCATAATTCGAGGTGGTGTGGGAGATTCGGCCCATGATGGAGATAAACCCGTGCTTCTATACTTGCTTTCCGTATTAGATGCGGGTGCGGGAGATTCGGCCCATGATGGCGATAAACCCGTGCTTCTATATTTGCTCTCTGCATTTGACGGAGTACCCCACCAATCCGGATTCATTCTGGATGTATAATGATGAAAACCTGATTAAATCAATCAAATCAAACAGTTAACTATAAAATTTAAAGCTTCTGTTTAAAAATTCTAAGTATGATCGACGAAGGTTGGATTGTTCGACGAAGTCTCTTATGGCGAAGGTTGGAGTGTTCGGCAATCAACAAGTGTGCCGAAGGTTGGATTGTTCGGTCAATAATGTGTGACAAAGTGTGAGAGGTTCGGCAAAGGCAATGTCGACGAAGAGTGAATTGTTCGTCGAGTACATAAGGTGACCAAGGTTAAGGTTCGTTGATGATATTTGTGATGAAGGATGATAAGGTTCATTGATGATATGTGTGACGAAGTTTGAAGTTATGGCTGAACCTTCGTTGACAATTTGTTACATAGACAAGAAGATATTTCTCAAAATAAAATCTTATCTTTTCTACTGACACACATAAGCCCAATTGTCAAACACCTTATTTCCTACAGTCCACAATTTCAACAATTCATCATTTGAAAGAGCAAGTTTTTCAAACAAATAATAAACAAATATATTACTAACAACTCTAACAAATTGAACAAAGCAGATTCAACTCAAATATCCCAGAAAATATTATGAACAACCTTAAGAATAATGAAGAACAATATGAGTTTTTGAAGATTTTGGACAATATTTTCACCAGAATAATTTTCCGAACACAAGTTTTTGCACAAAAGTTCACTAAAAATCCTTTCTTATCATGTAAAAATGAAAACTAACAAGATTTTTATAAGAACAAACAGCAAAAACACAAGATTTTCAAAGATTTAAACCTGATTTTTCTGAAAATATAAACTTTCTGTTTCAAAAATCAAGAACAAATCTGGAAACACATGAAAATCTACTTGGTTTTAACAAGGAATCGAGCCAATGCTCTGATACCAATTATAGGTCCACCCGGAGGATCGAGTCAACCTCTATTCCTGTTTTCCGACGAACCCGAGAGTGCGGAATCCAAACGGGTAAGTTAAACCAAGTTACGAACACGTAAGACACAATATTCAACGATTAACACTCAATGTATTAATGCTATGAAACGGTTAGAGTGCAATGTTTACAAATGGTCTCTGTAAACTCTCAGTGTGTGTGTGTGTTTTACAGTGTGTTCTCTCTCAAATATATTCAGACTTGCCAACACATGTTTCTATCTATTGTCTGTATATATACTTAACATGTTGACGAACCTTCTGCATATGGCGAACCTTCATTGACGAAGACTCTAAGGCGACGAACCTTCAGTCTTCGTCGTGTGATCTTTGGCGAACTCTCAAGTATGGTGACGAAGCTTTGCAGATGAATAAGCTTAGCGACGAACCTTCATATGTGACGAAGGTTGTAACCTTCGTCACTTCCACCTTTGACGAACTATTGAAGAAGCTTCGCCAATAGAAGTTCCAAATTGAAACTTCGTCATACATTATCCATTTAATAATCGTCAAAAGCCATATGTTGTTCTTCGTCACACTACAAGAAAAAGGATCAATAGCGGCGACACTATTAGCGGCGACAACCAATATGTCGCCGCTATTGACCTTATCCGCACACGGAGTCCCACGTTAAACCGTAGCCACAGATTTCTTATGATCATCCAACGGTTGAGGATTCTACAGATTAATAGCGGCGACATTTTTAAGCAATAGCGGCGACATACTGTCGCCTCTATTGGTCCGGCGAATAATAGCGCCATTTCTGCCACTTCCCTCCTTCCACTTTCCCAAAACCTTACATCTCTCTCACGGCTCTTCTCCAAATCGGCTTCATCTCTTCGTTTTTGCCGATTTCTTCTTCAAATCGGTTAGTGTTGTTACTTTTATGTTGAATTTCTTGTTGAATTTGTTATATATGTTGTTAATCGGTTAGTATATGCTAGATAACATCACCTCCGGCGCCACCTCGTCTCCACGGCCACCACCTAGTCTCCACCGTCACCATCTTTTCTCCTCCTTCAAAATCGGTTAGTGCTCCTTCTCTTTTTGTACCCACTGTAGCAGAGTTTCATAGATCTAGTGTGGTGTGAGGGTAGTTTCATAGATCTAGTGTGGTGTGAGGGTAGTTTCATAGATCTAGCAGAGTTTCAATAACCCAGCAAACAATGTGTGAAGATTCTGTTATTACAAGACAGCAGCGATGTGTAGTTTCTTAAATGAAAAAAAAATGTATGAATTAGTAAACTCAAAAAGAAAACAAGACATCAAGAAAAAAGTTACACCTTCAACAAGTAATTTTTTTTATCAAATCATTAATCTCAGTTGCTTAGTTTCTTAAACCCTACTCTAATTTTACCTAAAAGTGTGTTAATACAAAAATTCCTTGCTTAACTAAGACATTAAAAGTCAGTATTTCTGTTAAATAATTAAAAAGAATTTAGTTAGAGAAGTTGAAAAATAAAACAATTTTAGTTAGAAATATGGTTAAATTCCATCACTTTATTTTTAAAAACAACTAAAAGAAAATATGAATCCTTAAATAAAAAAGACATTAGATCAAATCAAGAAAGATGAATAACACATGCATTTTAACATGAGCATTGACATATACATGAATTATTACCAAAAGAAGCGAGAAGAGAACCAAGAAAACGCAGAAGGATCTCATTTCTTTCATGTTAAAGGCTATGGTGAGATGAATACACAATTAGTCTATGGGTATTTATATATAGAAAAAATTTGGTTGAACAATAAATATTTATGAGACCGATTGACATTTGGCAGAGATGCATGTTGCACAAGCTGAGTAATCAAATTTATAATAAATGCCTATAGGTGAATGGCAACACAAATTTACATGTGGCAAAGATGCATGTTGTACAAATTGCGTTCATGCTTTGCTTTTCTGGTGAAAAGTAACACAAATTATATTCTAGTTGAAATGTAGACTCCTTTTATTACCTAATTTTTTTATTGTTTTATTTTTTTTATATTATAAATTAACAATGGTTAAATGATATGAAGTATATATAAAGGTTTTCACAAGAAATCGGATCAATAGCGGCGACATTATTAGCGGCGACAGCCAATATGTTTACATAGTATCCCACTAGAATCATTATTATTTTAGAACATTAAAAATCACAGGTGTGTCATCTTGAATTGGTAATAGACATAAAAATAATAACTTAAGTGTAATTTTACGATAATAATTATAATAGACAAGACTTACCGACATATTTATCAACTTGATATCATAGTTGTCAAAGGCGCGAAGCGCACTCTAGGCGCATAGGCACCGATTAGGGCCTAGGCGATAGGCGCAAAAAAAGCGTGGGCCCGAGAAAAAAAAAGCGCACTTAAATATAAAAATGAAGTTCATTAAAAACCCCGATTTGATGAAGTTTGGCTCTAAAAATCCCACCTTTTGTCACTTTTTGGCAGAATTTACATGTGAAGTTCATTAAAAACCCACCTTTTGTCACTTTTTACCAATTAAAAAAAATAAAAAGCATGAAGATGCTGGATACACATGGTCGCATGGGATGAACTGCAGAAAAAGTGGAAACTACCAATAAAAAAATAATAAAAAGCATTAAACAATGTATACGCATGGGATGAAAGTCTGCGCTCCAATTACCTAGGAACTATAAGCGCACTTTATGCGAGTCGCCCAAGAAAAACGCCTAGGCGCCAAAAGCGCTCGCTTTTGACAACTATGCTTGATATTCGATGGAAGAAATATCTTCTAACATAATATCTTTTTTATCCTTATTGAACAAGCTTTTACACAATATATGTATTTTGTCATCATTCCATTAAATTACTACTATTTATATTCTTGTTTTCTATAAGCAACACTTTTAGTTGTGTGATGAGTAATACGCCAAATAGCCTCTTCCCATTGACCGACATGATATTTGCTCTATTCTTTTCGAAAATTCATTCCTAAACCATAATGAGCTTAGAAATACCCGCCCGAAATTGATTTAGAAATTAATTTCGGGTTGTCCCAGTGTAATTTGGGACTGCTTTTTGAATACTTTATCTCATTTAGGATGTGAATTTGTATTACATGATTGTTTGTTTAAGAAGGATTCGGTTATCATTTTCTCTTTGCTCCTCGGGTATATATATTCTTACATATATACTTGGGAGCTAAGAGGAAATGCTGCCGAATTTTTCTTAAACAAACAACCATGTAATACACATTCATATATGAGATAAAGTGTTCAAAAAGTGGGTTTAGCAGCCTACCCTTGTCCTGCAAACCCTAAATTAAATTATCTTTCAGTTGCATAATGCCTATCGATAAAAGCTGGATTGATTCCCCACTTCAATCAGCTCACTACCAGCAAGGACTCAGGTCTTTTATCGCGATGTGTGAAAGAGTGCTCCCCAACCATAATGAAGTTAGATGTCCGTGTTCCAAATGTAAATGTTCCAGCTTAACAACCATTACAAAAATGAAACTCCATTTGGGGCGTATGGTTTTTTGGAAAGATTACATAAGGTGGGACTATCACGGCGAAAAATCTCGGCCTGCAGTTGTAGAAGTAGATAATGTTGTGCCACAAGAGGGTATGGAAAACGTTATTGAAGACATTAGGGGGGAGCGTGTGGAAGAAGATACAGACCGTAACCTGGAGATGTTGGGTGGAGAATCTAACGGTGTTGATGACGATTTTGAAGACATAATAAAGGATGTTGAATCTGAATTATATCCTGGTTGTACTAAGTTTTCTTCCCTTGACTTCTTAGCAAAGCTTATGAATCTAAAGGAGACGTCCCATTGGACTAATACTTCATTTGATGGTTTACTAAAGTTGTTGCAAAAATCAATGCCAATAGGCAACAAGATTCCCAGTACGCATTATGTAGTTAAGAAGAAATTTAAGAAGATTGGTTTGGATTATGAGATGATAGACGCGTGCGTAAATGATTGTGCTCTCTTCTGGAAAGAAAACGAGTCGTTGCAAAATTGTCCCGTTTGTAATGAGAGTCGTTGGGTCGATAAAGACACAAAAGGCACGAAGGTAGCTCGCAAGGTGTTACGATACTTTCCTTTGACGCCTAGACTTCGGCGTTTGTATTGTTCAAGGCACACGGCAAAAGATATGATATGGCATAGTACTGGACGTTCAGAAGATGGGACCATGAGGCATCCAGTTGATGGATCTTCATGGCAAGACTTTGATAGGAAGTACCCAAACGTCGCGATGGAGCCACGAAATGTTCGCTTGGGGCTTGCAGCTGACGGTTTTAATCCGTTTAACGGTAACGGACCCTCGACTCATAGCACATGGCCGGTTATACTCACCACATACAATTTACCTCCATGGCTATGCATGCGGGAGTCCACATTCATGTTGACCTTGTTGATTCCTGGCCCTAAATCACCTGGGAAAGACATGGATATTTACCTTAGACCGTTAGTGGATGAGCTTAAACATTTGTGGCACTCAGGTGTACGTACTAAAGACGCAACAACAAACGAATTCTTCACAATGAAGGCGGCGTTGTTATGGACCATAAACGACTTTCCAGCCCGTAGTAGTCTATCAGGTTGGAGCGGGCAGGGCTACATGGTATGCCCGACTTGCAACGAAGACACTCCTTCAATTCGTGTAACTGGTAAATGTGTGTATGTTGGTCATAGCCGGTTCTTAGATGCCAACCATCCATGGAGAACAAGTCTCGACTTTAACGGGAGACCCGAGACACGAGGCCCTCCGAGACAGTTTAGTCCTGCTGACATAGAAGCTCAACACGGTCGTCTACCTCATCGTCTACCAGGAAAGCATCCATCTTTTGGAGGTGGGAGGATAAACCGAGCAGATTTTGAGCTAAACTGGACCAAACGAAGAATATTTTTCGAACTTGAGTATTGGTCTTCTTTGCAGCTGAAGCACAACTTAGATGTAATGCATATCGAGAAAAATGTGTGCGACAGCTTGCTTGGTACTCTCTTAATGAATGAGAAGACCAAAGACACACCAAACGCACGAAACGATATGCAAAAACTAAATATCCGGCCGACACAGTGGTTGAAACAATCGGGTAGCAAGTTCTTAAGTCCCCACCCAAAGTACTCATTCAAGTCCGATGATCGAAAGCTTTTCTGTGAATTTATAAAAAATGTTAAACTACCAGATGGGTTTGGATCTAATATCAGCAAGAGGGTGACATATAACAATTCTAACATTACTGGGTTGAAATCTCATGACTGTCATATTCTCATGCAACGTTTGATACCGATTGGGGTTAGAGGGCTTTTGACAAAAGATACATCTACACCAATGATAGACCTTTGTATGTTTTTTAAGCAACTTTGTTCCAGAACACTATTGGTTGAAGATATGAGGAAAGCAAAGGATGACATTCTTACCATCCTATGCAAGTTAGAGATGATCTATCCTCCGGCATTTTTTGACATTATGGTTCATTTACTTGTGCATTTACCTGATGAAGCGATTGCGGGAGGTCCAGTAGCTTTCAGATGGATGTATCCATTTGAAAGGTACATGAAAAAACTAAAAAAGTATGTCAGAAACCCGACAAGGCCGGAAGGTTGTATAGCTGAAGGTTATGTGCTTGAAGAAGCTCTAACATTTTGTTTAATGTATCTTCAAGATGTTCAGACTAAGTTCAATCGCCCAGATAGAAACGAGGATGTCGTTGTTGAAAAATGTAAGTTTTGGGTATTTGAGTCTAAATGTCGTCCGGCAAGCGCAACGAAGAGCAAATATCTTTCAACCATTGAAAAAAGAAAGTTGGAATGGTTTGTTCTCGAAAACTGCGCAGAAGTCAGGGAGTACATGAAGTGAGTGTTCCTATCTTTACTTTTCGCAATATGTTAATGTTAATTACTATTTTCTCTTCCTTACTTGCTTATATATGTCATTAATGTAGTGAGTTCATATCTACACATCCCCAAGATGATCTTAAAACGAAATTTCCGGGGTGGTTTCTTAATAAGGTATAAAACATATATAACACGCATTACTCTACATCGGTTATGTAATACATATATAACAAGCATTCTTACTCTATATTTGTTAGGTCCATTCGATGAAAACACAAAATTCTCCAGAATTCCACCCAGAGTTGTATGCCCTTTCAATTGGTGCGAAAATAAATGCTGAAACTTACGCTGGTTGCATAGTCAACGGTGTTAGGTTTATGACACTAGAACGTGATGCAAAACGCGCAACGCAAAACTCTGGGGTAGAAGTGGTCGGAGAAAACGGTGTTAAATTTTATGGCCAATTAGAAGAAATTATTGAGTTGAATTATACAAATGGTTATTCAACTGTCCTATTTCGGTGCAAGTGGTTTGATACTCGAAGGGGTGTAAAGTATGACAATAATATCACTAGTATAAGCACTGAACGTGAATGGGACAAAGATGATCAAATCATATTTGCTTCGCAAGCCAAACAAGTGTTCTTCATCCAAGAACCGTCTCGAAACAAAAAAAATAATCTTAGATGGGTAGTCGAGAACATTAATCATCGAAAAATTTGGGATCGGCCATTAAATGATAACCGCGTCGAGCCGGTTAAAAATGCTGATGACGACTTAGAAGATATTGACGTTGTCCACAACAACTCTTCATCTGACTGTCCACTTGTCATCGACCTCACCCAATACTTTCAAATTGGGTCTTCTCATGTTACTTCAGGTGAGCCTGCAACTGAAGTTGGTCCCCCAACGACTACCGTCGATGAAGTGTTGGAGGTCGAGACTGATGTTGATGAGGACGATCCCGATTATGACATCGAGTCTGATTAAGAGAAAACTTATTGTAATTTATATTAGTTAGTATTTGAAAAACACTTGTTGAAATATTTATCTGCATATTAGTTAAACTTGTTGTACTTTCTACTAATTTCTATTTGATACCCTTGTTTTAACATTTGTAACTTTTTAGGAAATATGTTTTCTTTGTGGTTTGTATTTGTTTACCTGATGGCGGATGTGATGCCCCAAGGACATGGGGGAGACGGAGCTGGGGATCCACCAAATCCGGATCCTTTTCGGAGAGGGACGCATGAGATTGACGGTAAATTATCAATTATTATTTTAGTACTTTTATTACATTTATTATAAATGTTGTCACTAATTATATTTAATTCTATTTTAATTGCAGCGGTTCCCCCAAGGAAAGTTAGGGGGAAAGCCAAAAATCAAAAGCTTCGCAGGATGGTCAAAGCGGGGGGCGCGTCTCTCTTACATTCGATAGGGATGTAACGTATACCCCTGTTGGTGTACCGAGCGACTTATTTTCACGCGAGGCGGGTTTGTACATGTGGCGGACCATCCCTTTTGATAGAATGGGTTGGGGGAAAGTTCCGACTCCTTATAAGGAGGCCGTGATGAACCACCTAAAGGTAAATAAGTTAGGCCATTTATTGGTGTTAAACGGCTACATACGGGTGCAAAAACGCAGCCGTTTGCAGCGGTTTAAAGGCACGTTTACACCTACAAACGCAGCAGCAAACGGGTGTAAAAACGCAGCCGTTTGCTGATGCGTTTGCAGCCGTAAACGCGCCGTTAAACGGCTGCAAACACAGCAACAAACGGCTGTGTTTTTACACCCGTTTGCTGCTGCGTTTGCAGCCGTAAACGGGTGCAATAACGCAGCCGTTTGTAGCCGTAAACGTGACGTTAAACGGCTGCAAACGCAACAACAAACGAGTATAAAAACGCCACCGTTTGCTGCCGCGTTTGCAGCCGTAAACGCTAGGTTAATGTTTTAACGTTTTTATATAATGTTTTAACAATTGTATTTAATTCCTAGGAGAATTTCAATTTCGATGAAGTTGAACAGGATTTGGAGGCTCGCGACTTAAAAGGCGGCATTAGACAAGTGCTTATGAAGCGGTACTCCGACCGCAAGAACTACGCTAAGAAAGAATTTCGTGATAATGGAGGTTATGCCGATGTCCAAAGTGCAAGGGCACACCACCCCGAGGATATGCCTTATGAAAACTGGCTGAGAACCATTGATCACTTCTTGGACCCCAAATATATTGCAAGAAGTGAGGCAAACACAAGAGTCCGCCAACTTCAACAATTCCCAAACCGTGGGGGTACATCATCATACAGTAGCACCGCCTACAAACATGTAATGTTTTATATGTGTGTGTTTGTATGTTTATGTTTGTTTAACGTCTCATCTAAGTTTTAATGTTAAACAGGGTTTGAAACGTCTTGATACGTACCGCAAAACTCACACCGATAAAGATGGGAATTTTGTTGACCCGGTAGCCGAGCAGAATTATGTAAGTATCTATCTAAATATATATATATATATATATATATTTATATGAGTAAATTACAACCGGTGTCCTTTACGTTTGTACCCTTTTAACTAACGATATTACAGAGTCGAAGCTGTAAAAAATGGGTTTGAATTGCTGTTAAAAAGGGGGGTTTATATAGGCTGTTAAAAATAGGTTTAATTGTTGTTACAAAATAGGTTTAATTGCTGTTATATAGGCTGCAAATGCTGCCTAAAAGCTGTAAACAAAGGGGGGGTTTATATTGGCTGTTAAAAATAGGTTTAATTGCTGTAAAAAAAGGGGGGTTTGAATTGCTGTTAAATGCAGTTAAAAATGGGTCAATTTGTTATCAAAATTAAACTAGTTTAGCACTAAAGAACACGGGGTGTTAAAAACTAATAACATAAAGGATGGAGCCTGTAACATCTTTAGTTAAAGGACACCGGTTGTAATATGGTAGAAACGTAAAGGACACCGGTTGTAATTTACTCTATTTGTATTTATATTTAATCATCTTCGTAAAATACAGCTTAATCTAGAACGCGAGATTATGGGCGGAGAAAGCAGCGGTTCTAACCAGCCGAATGAGGCTGCCGTGTTTCAGAACGTTTTGGGTGATCGACGAGGATGGTTCCGGGGGCTTGGGCCTAAACCTTCGAATAAGCCATCAAACACTTGTAGTGCGCAACCTCAAACCGCACAACCCTTTTCGGAGGTAAACTATACAATTTGACTTCAAAAATATAGTAAACCAACTATATGTTTTTGCTAATAATATTGGGTTTGATATGTGTTAATGTAGGAATACGTTTCCACTTTGTTCCAAAGTCCGGCATTTGTAAACCAACTAGAATCCTTTCTTGCGGCGAGGGGAAAGCAAGTCACACCCGACGATGAGTATGACGATGACGACCTAACTTGAATCCTTGCGGCTATTTTGTACGGATATTTTAGAATGTTATTTTTCGGATTTTTTTAGGATGTTATTTTTCGGATTTTTTAGGATGTTTATTGTACGGAAATGTTTTATGCGATTTTAGTATGTAAAGCATTATGCTTGTTTAGTCTGTTTGTGTTGCGCAAAACTTGGAAATTGGCAGGTTTGTTCATAACGGAAAACACTGCAAATACAGCAAAAAATTTAAAAAAAAAATTGACTTTTAGCGGCGACTTTTGTCGCCGCTATTGACCGAAACTATTAGTGAAGACATTTTTAGCGAAGATATATGTCGCCGCTAAAAGTCCTAATCATTAGCGGCGACAAATACCAATAGCGACGACATATAGGCCTTTAGCGTCCAAGTGTTAGCGGCGACTCAATAGCGGCGATTTGTCGCCGCTATTAGCTTTAGCGGCGACAAAATGGACTTTTAGCGGCGACTTTTGTCGCCGCTATTGGTCGCCGGGCTTGAGCCGAACCTAACCGAGTCGAACCGAAACAAGTCGCGTCCACATAATATGTATCAACAGTTTAGAAGAACCAAGTGCCAATGAGAATATAAACAACAATGTGATTTTGTAAGAACAAACTTAGTTAAATCATTAATTAGTTAACAGAACATGCTAGATAACACTTAGCTAAAATGAAAAATAACAACTTACTTGTGCTTAAAATACTTGATACAATCAGATTATGTGTAAAAACAAAATTAAAATATCCAATCTTGGAATCAACTTTAGGATTTAATTCGGTAGTCAATTCCATCTTCATATTGAATAGAAAAAGATTGATTAAATACCTAAACGATGGTTAGGGAACATATTTAGGGATACACCTACTTAAATAGAACAAACTTATCATTATTAGGGTTTTTGTAATGGGGTAGGAAAACTGGATTGACCTACAAGGATTTGATCAAATCAGAGAAGAATTACCATACACAGGAGTGCTCCACAGAGATTTTGTTGCATAAACTATTTACAACAATGATTCTGTGATTTGATGAAGATGAAGCAGAGGCTTAGATTGAATTAAACAGAACAAAATTATAACAAAAAATAACAAAAGTTTAACCCTAATCTACCAAATCAAATGAAAGGATGATTCGAAATCAAAAGAATTAAAGCAAAATCAAAGGATTACAGGAGGGATATTATCTTATTACCGTGTAAAGGATGAACGTTGAATCAGTTGTAGCAACAATGATTGAACATGTTTAACAAAGAAGCCGCTAATTAGTAGATATTAGGTTTAGGGATTATGTGAAGCGAGGATTAGAAAGGGCTTTTGTAGTTCAGGGTCGGATCTTTGATGAGTGGATCGGGTAAGCAAAAAAAAGTTCAGCACATACAATTAATGCGGGAAAAGAAAGGAAGGGATAGTCTCATTGAGTGCCACCTGTCCTCATTGAGTTTAGTTTATTAGTATAGATAGATTTTAAAATAAGTAATCAACAAAGCCCAAGATAATATATTGATGAAAATCATATCATTTCAAAGAAAGGATGATCAATACATGATAAAAAGGAAATTATTCATTACGCGTACGAGTGACATTAATATATAAAACCATTATTCATGAAAGATGAAACCACCATATTATTCTCTTAATGTGCCTCTTATGCCATAAAAGCATCCTTCGGGAAGGTCTTGGAGATTCCCGTGGGTGTGTTTACAGTTATTTTGTCGCTCGTTGGGCTTTCAGCGTAGATCTCAGTGAGTGAAATCCATATCATCAACTCTTTAGACTTCACTCCTGATAACTTTTTGATCTTACAGTTCTCAAAGTACGAGCTGATCTCAGTAGCGTATGAGATGTGTCTTCCAGCCATCTCGAACTCGTGTGTGATATCATTCTTTTGTTTGATCCAAAAGAATCCAGTTTCTTTTCCGAAACCAAGTTCCTCAACATCCTTTACTGGCAATAGACCGTCAGGAAGATGATATTCTCTTAGAAGAGACTTGGCTTTTTCTACGCAAACATCGTTGCCAGTGAGAATTTCTGCACACGCTCTTATCTCAGGGGTGATTGGAGACATCTTTCGGGTTAGTTTCTGAAGGTAGTTTGTATGTGTTGTAAAGAGTTGATGGAATGCTTTTGCAGTTTGCTGAAACGTTGTTATTTATAGATAGTTGAATAAATTAGTGACCTTCATGTTGCTTTTAATTGCCAAAATGCCCCTTTGTCACAACTTATTTTTCTAATAGAAGTTATTCGTTTCAACATCCAAGCTTTTGTTGTCACGTGCAGCTTTAAAAATATAATATTTCACTCCATCTTAAATTACATTACAAATTGTTGAAAATATATAAATTAAGGCGACAAAACGTGGCTTAAAGAGTATTTTCTAAGATTAAAGTAGATCTCACCTAACATAGTTTTTATAAAGCTACATAAATTAGTATTGAGTTCAATTCCTCATATAAAAATTACATATTTTACATTATCCTCATGCTTGCAAATGTCTGCATTTGGACAGTAAACTAACTTTTACTTATTGAGTTCAATTCCTCTAGTGAATTTCAGTTCAGAATTGGGTATGTAAATACATATGTAACTTTTTCCCATGTCAAGCAATTAAGAATGCATGGCTCTAAGTATCTAACTACTGTTCCAAATGAGTTTTTCTATTCAGCTCTTGTTATATTAGAGCGCACCTGGAACAATTTCTATAAACTTGTACAAAATCAAAGCGCTAACAAAGACTATTTCACCAAACTCCCATAACTTTGCTCCGATATTTGTAACCAAAACAGAATCGTATGTAATTGCAAGAAAACACATAATTCTTTAAACAAAACCTCCTCAAATAAGTTGGTTGATCTTGAAGCTTTGCTTGACCCTACCCATATGTAATTGCATCAAACAACAAAGAAAGCTGAGCTATCAAACCCCAAGATTCAGATTTTAACAATAATAAACAGATTAGCAAAGAAGGTTTTGATAATTAAGCTCAAAATCAAGAGCAATTTAGCAATATGTGAAGAAGGATGGGTAAATGACGATGTCGAATTAGGGGATTGCCAAATTAGGGTTTTACTTGTTGGTTTTTTATCCAGGGCAGAAGGGGAATAAAGATGGAGGGAAAAAATAACTCTGACTAACTAACTGAGGATAATGGATGGGGTTAAGTCAGTTGTACTAAAATGAAAATGTTGAAAACTTTTTGGACTCACATGCGATTAATCAAAACTTTGAACTAAATTGACAAAACTATCCAAACCACAGTGATTAAAATGACATTTTACTCTATTTTTTAATATATTTGTGTTTAATATGAATATCCTTTAAAAATCAAAAGCCAGTTAATCGTTAGTTAACAGAACTATTATTATTATTATTATTATTATTATTATTATTATTATTATTATTATTATCTTCTCCAATTTAATTATTTATGCATTATTAAGATTAGCCACATATATTTCTATAATCACATGATTTAAACTATTAATTATTGATAAAAATGGTAATGTTACAAACAAAAGATCAAATCTAATTTAACTTTTAATATAGGATTATTGTCCCGTGCGACTCTCTCCTTCAACCTTATAATTTATACTTACATTTTATTTTAAAATACTTTTTAATCCTTATCTTTACTAATATAATAATTTAATTTATGTATGTTATTAACCAGATTAGGATGCACTATTTATTAATATTATTAGATAAATACAATGTGTTATATTAAATATTATCGTAAAATAAAAAAAATACAATAATTAGATCTTTTTACTAAACCATCCTTATTTTAGTATTAATCGGAATAACGCAATAATTAGATTATATTTTTATTACAGTTTTTAACTATGTGATCAGGATTATATAGAACTATGATTTACATTTTTTTTTATATTTTACGTTTGTAAGACACGAGTTTGTAACACTTATAAATTAAATCATTATTCAATCTAGGTTTTTATACGTTTGTAAGACACGAGTTTGTAACACTTATAAATTAAATTATTATTCAATATAGGTTTTTATGTTTAACACTTTTTAAAATAAGAAAATATCAATTTGAAATAAAATTTACAAATTCTTTTGTATTCAAAAACAAAATTCTTTGTTCGTAAACGCATTATTTAGACTGAGTAATGTTATATCTTCTTTTATTTTGTATGTATAGTTCATATTAGGGTTATATGTATTCATATGAAAATTTATATTTATTATGTGTGACACAAGAAATAATAAATAATATAAAAAATAATTCAATATTTATAATCTTTGGTCCTTCAAAAGCAACCAACCTCAACAATAACATATTTGTTTTAAAAAAATCATTCAAGTTTAGAAAAATAGAAAGCACATTTTTTTTCCAAAGATCAACTCCATGATTATCTAAAGGTTTTTTATTTTCCATCCTCAAACCCTTGTAATGCTTGGGTCTTGTAACACCCTAATCGCGTAATAGAACAACACGCGGCGTAAAAATCGGGGATTCACGTTACAAATTGCTCACAACAACTGGTACTAAATTGTTTGTTTTACAATACAAAGAAAAAATGAAATTGTCATTTGTTTAAAGAAGTCTAAGGCCCGAAGTAATACATGAAATTATCTTTTGTTTAAACAAGTCTAAGGCCCGGATACGTTCCTATGTGTAGCATGCTTGAATAATCAAAACTTGAAACATATGTGAAAAAAAATGGATGTCAACAAAGAATGTTGGTGAATACATAGGTTTTATTAGCAAAATAAATGGCAAAAAGTTTGGTATTGCAATGCTTTGACAAATACGAGAGTTGTCAATTGAAAATAGACTCTTTGAAACCAATAAATGACAAAAAGGTTTAGCATTGCAATACACTATCTTGATTATGAAACTTGTGATAAAAGAGTTTTGTATATGGCAATATGTTAGAATCTGAGTTTAATTGCTTGTGTTTGTTTTATAAGATGATTAATGAAAGAAGATAATAAGATGAAATAAATGCAGCGGAAATGAAGAAAACTTTATAACAAAAACAATGGTAGAACAACTTTCATCATAAATACTTTAAGTTGAATGATTGTATTACACAATGATTCAATCACGTATGCATGAATTGCTATCTCCCCCTCAGCCTGAGATCACAAGCGATTGTTCGTACAAAATGCAAGTGTGTGTGAAGTGATCTAAGAGAACAGTACAAGCACTGTCTATTTATAGTAAAAACCTAACCACTGTGGCATCTTTGCTGACATCACCTAGACAGTGACATCTAACAATACTAACTGACTCTAAACACTGCTAATGCTAAACATTGTTACAATAATAAAACACAGATTACTAGACTCTGTTGATGCTATCCTCAAATGAGCTCAACATCTGATGAAGCTTTAGCAGTGCTTTCTACAAAGGTGATCAGACCTTTAACTTTCTGCAGATCTTTGACTTCTTCAGTGGTTTAGTCTTCAACAGTCTCTATAATTCAGCAGTGCTTACTATTGAGCAGTCCTTTGAAGCAACAGTTGTTAGATATCTTGCCATTGAAGGAAGTAGTAATTCAAAGCACTGTTATTTTGCATCAGTTGTTGTAGAACTGTTTTGGCTTTATATCATGTGTTCTCAAGGAGAGTTTCACATAAGCCAACAATCTCCCCCTAGAACAGATGATGCCAAAACCCTTCATTTATTTCTGATCTTTATTTCCTCATCAACATTTCCCTGATTTTCCCTTTGAACTGTAGTTCAAAGTCCTAGGAATCTATATCTTCTTCATCCCTTTCAACTTGAAGGTTTAAAAGATCTTGAAGGTCATCTGCACTCAGACCTTATGCATCCTTCCTTTTTATCTTTTCAACATTTCCATCTGATCTGAGCAAAGTCAATATGTGGGTGTCTGAGGATGACTTCCACTTTAGTTTTTTTGGATCAGATGGTTTTCTAGGGACAAGAGTTATTTGTGATGAGTTTGATGAATGAGGTCTACTTTCCAACTGTTTAATTGATTCAGCTAGTTGAGCAGTGAGTTGGTCAGCAGCATCATCCATTTGAAATATAATCTGGCATCTGATCCCCTCTTTTCTAATTTCTTCAAATTTCTTCTCATCTTCCTCATCAGTCTGCTTTGCCTTTTTAATTGATTCAAGGCAGTTGTGGGTAAGGCAGATGAAAAGAGAAGCTTTTTGGAGGTTTGGGTCTGCCAGTAGTGGTTGAACGATAAACTGGCTTTTGAGAAACTTTTGGGTCTTTGGTTCTCAGTGCTTCTAACTTTTTGTAGGTCTCTTCAACATTTAGTTTTGACCATCTAGCTATTGATCTTGCAGACCCAAATTCAGCAACAATAAACTCTGCTCTCATTCTCTTGAACCTTAATGCATCATCTGGATCCACTATTTTGGATTTCTTCCAATTTGGTGGAATTAACTTGACCAGAGGATCATTGTTCATATTTGTAATGCTGTCAATTTCTTCCCTGAGAGCATTTGTTGACCAGTCCTTGAATTGGGATTTGGTTGCTTTGTAGGGCTTGTGCTTCATTATGTGGTCTAAGTAGTCAACCCTTAATTTCTTTTCAAGCTCAGTATCCAATAGCCGCTCAGACATGGATTTACTAAGGTCTTTAGCAAAGTCTTCAAGCTTTCTGACTTTGTTAAGGCCATGTGATAACAGACCTTGGTGTCTCCTTTTACCTAACCCTTTGCTTTCTTCTCTGGCTGTAACCTCTACTTGTTTTGCTTTTAATTTCAAGTACTTGTCACACCCCGATATTTCCACATATTACCGGTGGGCCCGGCGGGGAGTATGGTGACGTAGTTGATATCATCATAGTCAATACACACAATATAATAGCACAGCGGAAGTCTGGGTGAATAAACTATTACAAACCTTACTGTCTGAGTGTTCGAGTTTATGAATGTACAGACTGGAATGTAATAAGATCCAAAGGCGGATCATAAACAAATACAAAGAAACAAAATGACAGACTGCAGGCATCTTATGGATTTGCAAGATCCTCTATAGACACCCTATAGCTCCAGCCTATTTCGAGAGGTACCTGTCAAAGCAGTCTTTAAGAAAATACGTCAGTTTACACTGGTAAATACAATTAACTGACTCTTTTGAAAACATTTGAGAAAATTGGTTTAGATGCATAAGGCATAAATCTTTTATAACTTGCGACAATTATTTAAATATAATCTTGTATACAGATTTATATGTTTGTCATACAATTAGGGCCGGTTGGAAGCCGGTCGTGATTAACCGACTCGCCACTTATAGAACCCACAAAGGAGTTATCCCCAGCATGTGGGTTCATATTTAGCATTTGCATCTGTCAGGAGTATGCCTACACCCCGTGCATAGGTCGTGGCCATTTTCAAATAAAATGAGCTGAGGATATCCAGGACACCGTCGTTAACCCCCAATGCTTATGTAAATTTATTAATCACAATCCGATTAAATGATTTCATACCCGACCAAGTGGTATTATTATTATACCATATCCCAAACCCGTATAGGGAAAATAAGTTAAAAGTATTTACCTGATGCTAGCAGTAAAAATCTTAAAGCTTTTTGAAGGCACCTTCTACCGGAAGCTATTTAATCTATATAGAAGGTTTATTAACCTATTAGGATGCTAACGGGTCTTTAATTAAGTCAAGGACTTAGACCGGCTAGCTAGAAAGAAACCTTATGGTTCTAAACGCTAGAATAAGCGGAGACCGGAACAGAATGTGGTTTAGACCCGACAAGTTTGGATACTTGTATAATATGGGTAAACTAAACATATTCTGGAAATTGAGAACTTAACGATAAGGTTTGACCCGTTTCGACTATTTTATGTAAACTAGTCACATAAGCCGATCCGAACGCGTAAACGTGTAACGGGTAACCAAATAAATTATATACAAGTCTTAATCATTATTATGCTTAAAATATGTTAATACATCAGTAAGATGTTAACATATATGCCCAAAAAGTAATTTAAAGCAAAATAAGTCCCATAAGGGCATTTTGGTAATTTTAATGCCCATAAAGGAGTTTAATTGTGCAAATGAGTTTCAGGTCTGAATAAATCAGTAAAAATATGTATTTTTATAAGTTATAACAGTAAGATACTTTATATAAGTGAAAATTATCTTATATAACCAAACTATGTCCCGTAGGGGCATTTTGGTAATTTTACATAGGCTTTAAAGGTCAAAATAGACTTCTGAGTTTAAAAACTTTGACTTACTGTTTAATTATATAAATTAACTTAAAACATCAGTGGGTAATAAGTTTTATATGTTAAAAATAGTTTTAACCCATACTAGGTGCTTAAAACGCTTAAAAGTCGGTTTAAAAAGGGTATTCGGGTTAAAATAGGAAATATGAGTTTTTAATCAGTTTATAAAGTTCAAAATACTTTATTTATCATATGAAATCAGTAACAAAAGGTTTGACACTAAAAAGATATGTAAAACTCATTTTATGCATGAAAAGGGTAAAACCGACATTTCCCGTAATCAAGCTATAATCCTATGTTATGCTCAGCCTAAAATAATTTAAAAATCTTTAAAAATCTCAAAATATTATTTCACATCAGTAGGTAAGAAGTTTGGTGTCAAAAATCGGGTTTAGATAGGCTTGATACTAATTATGTCATTTAAATAATAAAAAGCTCCTTAATTACGCTATTGAGCATAACTCCTATTCTGGACCACAAACTGAAGTCAAATTTTTTGGGACATGTCTAAATATCAGTAGCAAAGGTTTTAGTTCAATCACATTTCTAAAAATCTCAGTTGTTTGTAAAAAGGGCGTTTATGGCATTAATAAACATAATTACGACCAAGTGCATATAATTCAAACCACTAGTCACCATGCAATATAACTCCAGGGGGTTATACTACTAAGTAATGTGGTCCTAATGGAAGCTTAAAACATGAGTGAATTAAGCTTAAACGGGTCAGAACTGAAAGTCAAAGCAAAAGTCAAGCTTTTGCGACTTTCTGTTATAAACTGACCTTAGACTATTAATTGTCGGGTTAGGACAGGTAAAACATGTTTTAATATTAATTACCAAGTCATTAGAATGTTGAAATATAATTTAGAACCTTTGGTTTATTAATTTTAATCATTTTCAAACATTCTGCCCAGTTTGACTTTTTGTCAAACTACTTTGACCCGACAATTGACCAGTCAAACTAGATAATTAGGAGGTGCCCTCTTAAGGTTTAATCACCTACACTAATGTCGTCTTAAAACCACTTTCAATTTGATCAGTGGTTAAGCCACATGTAATTAAAACGAAAGTCAAACTAATTTTATGATAAGTTTGACTTTAGAGTAATTAAGCTAAATTAAACAACTAAACAAGTAATTAGAAGCTTACTTAAGGTCCTAGCAAACTTTTCTACACTTGATTATCCTCTTCTTACTGATGGAAGCTCCAGAGCAAGTCCTTTTGAAATTGTTGCAAATAATGTGCCAAGAACATATGAACTAAGGTTCTTTATATAGCAATGTCCAAGGATTTTGATCACTTCCTGGTGTAATAGGATGCTCTGAGATCGACCCAGGTGTCCTACTTATTGTAATAAACCGACTTACAGCTCCCTAGGTCGATATCTTTGAGGTTAAGGCGGTGGAACAGGCCAACCCGCACCTGCAGGTGACTTTTCTGATCTGGGCGTCCTTAGGCGGGCCGCGTAAGATTTAAGGGTATCTTACGCGGGCCTCATGAACCGGTCAAACTGGCAAAAACAAGTTTCCTTCTTGGCAGATTCAGTCCCTTGACGTTTTTAACCCTTTTCAACATGGGTTTAGGTAAAATAGACCCTTGTAGTTATTTTCTTGGAGCCCAAGGATATATAAACAAACCTCGTTAGGCTCGGGTTCGTTAAATATCACTATGAAAGCAAGTTTCATCAAGTTTACACTTTTGGCCCAAAGTCTTGAAAGCATACTTAACGATATCGAAACCACGTGAAATTTATACCACTTATTCTTAAGAGTATATTTGAATGTTTCGAAGCCTTGGTTTCGTTAAAAGGTCACTCAGAGGTTAGAATTAACATGTTGACACGTTTAACCCTTGTAATTTAATAATCTTCCGATTATTTTCATACATGGCTTCTTATATCAAATCAATCACTCGTATAAGAATATATTCATCATGTAAGGTCATTCAGAGGCACAAGTTTGGCATATTGACACTTTCAGTCCTTATGGTTTCATAGTTTCACCGTTCGACAACTTTGGTCCTTCAAACTCAATCTTTCTCATGTTTAGAGTTTAGGACACGTGTCTATACATAATTGGACACATTTTTACGTGGTGTTACATCCTCACCCCCTTAAAAGAAATCTCGACCCCGAGATTTACTGGAATAAGTGAGGGTACTTTTGTTTCATGGTGGACTCGACTTCCCACGTATATTCGGGACCTCTACGGGCTTCCCATTTGACCTTTACTATAGGTACATGCTTTCTTCGGAGCTTTTTAACCTGTCGATCCTCGATCGATATAGGTCTTTCAACAAATCTCAAACTTTCATCTATTTGTACGTCCTTATGAGACATTGTTAGAGATTCATCTGCCAGGCATTTCTTGAGATTACAAATGTGAAACACATTATGAATCCCACTTAGCTCCTCAGGCAAGTTCAGCTTATAAGCTACACTACCGACACATTCGATAATCTCAAATGGTCCAATATACCTAGGGCTCAACTTACCCTTCTTACCAAAACGCATCACACCTTTCCAGGGTGATACTTTCAGTAGAACTTTATCGCCTATTTCAAATTTTAGAGACCTTCGCTTCCCATTAGCATAGCTTTTCTGCCTATCCCTGCCAGCTTTTAGGCGATCACGAATCTGGGCAATCTTGTCAGTTGTTTCAAGGACTATATCAGGTCCTGACAACTGAGCTTCTCCTACTTCTGCCCAACAGACAGGCGTTCTGCATTTCCTACCATATAATGCCTCAAAAGGCGCAGCCTGAATGCTTGTATGGTAGCTATTATTATAGGAGAACTCGATTAAGGGTAGATGGTCATCCCAACTACCTCCTAAATCAATGACACATGCTCGCAGCATGTCTTCCAATGTTTGAATTGTACGCTCACTCTGTCCATCCATCTGTGGATGGTAAGCAGTACTAAAATTTAAACGTGTGCCCAGTGATTGTTGGAAACTTTTCCAAAAATGAGAGGTGTATCTAGTATCTCTATCCGAAATAATAGCCACTGGTACACCATGTAGAGCCACAATCTTATCTACATACAACTGGGCTAACTTATCGGAGCTATGAGTCTCCTTGATGGGTAAGAAATGTGCTGACTTAGTCAGTCTATCAACAATAACCCATATAGTATCATTTCCGTGCCTTGTCTTAGGTAACTTGGTTATGAAGTCCATAGTTACCATTTCCCACTTCCATGTGGGAAGTTCTGGCTGTTGCAACAGGCCCGATGGTTTTTGATGTTCAGCTTTAATTTGAGCACAGGTCAAGCACTTAGCTACATGGGTGGCAATAGATTTCTTCAACCCTATCCACCAATAATTAGTTTTCAAATCATGATACATCTTGTCACCTCCTGGGTGAACCGAGTATTTAGAGTTGTGGGCTTCCTGGAGGATTACCTCTCGTAGTCCTCCGTGGATAGGAACCCAAATTCTTCCATTCATTCTGAGGATTCCATCCTTTCCAGGTGTTAACTGTTCAGCAGTTATACCTAACTTTTCATTTGGGAGATTATCTTCCAAAATGGCATCCTTCTGTGCAGCTAATAGTCTTTCATTCAGACTATTCTTCAACTCAATGCTCTTGGTATTGATCCTAATTGGTTTAACTCTTTCCTTTCGGCTTAGAGCATCTGCGACCACATTTGCTTTACCAGGATGGTAGCGAATTTCGCAATCATAGTCATTTAAGGTTTCCATCCAACGGCGCTGTCTCATATTGAGCTCTTTTTGATTGAACAAATGTTGGAGACTTTTGTGATCTGAATAGATCACACATTTAGTTCCATACAAATAGTGTCTCCACAACTTTAGTGCGAATACAACGGCTCCCAATTCTAAATCATGAGTGGTGTAATACTTCAAGCACCTTTAGTTGTCGTGATGCATAGGCGATCACTTTGCCTTTTTGCATGAGTACACAACCCATTCCGGTGTGTGAAGCATCACAGTATACGACAAATTCTTCGATTCCATCAGGTAAGGTTAGCACCGGAGCATTGCTCAATTTCTTCTTAAGAATCTCAAAGGATTCTTGTTGTTTCTGACCCCAATCAAACTTGATATTCTTACGGGTCAAGGATGTTAATGGAGCTGCTATTCATGAGAAGTTCTCAATGAATCTTCTATAATATCCAGCTAAACCCAGAAAGCTACGAATTTCGGTTGGAGTCTTGGGTGCTTCCCAATTCATTACTGCTTCTACCTTAGCGGGATCTACTTGGATACCTCGCTCACTAACAACATGTCCAAGAAATTGGACTTCGCGAAGCCAGAATTCGCATTTTGAGAATTTAGCATACAACTTCTCCTGTTGAAGCAATCCTAAGATACATCGAAGATGCTTCTCATGATCAACTTGGTTATGAGAATAAATAAGTATGTCATCTATGAAGACGATGACAAACTTATCTAAGTATGGTTTGCAGACTCTATTCATGAGGTCCATGAATGCTGCTGGAGCATTAGTGAGCCCAAAAGGCATCACTAAAAATTCGAAATGTCCATACCCCGTCCTGAAAGCCATCTTAGGTACATCTTCAGTTCTTACTTTAAGTTGATGATACCCAGATCTCAAATCAATCTTTGAGAAATAACTCGCCCCTTGGAGCTGATCAAATAAATCATCGATCCTGGGTAAAGGATAATGATTCTTGATCGTTACCTTGTTTAGCTCCCGATAATCAATGCATAGACGCATTGATCCGTCCTTTTTCTTCACAAATAATATTGGAGCTCCCCAGGGTGAAGAACTAGGTTGTATAAAACCTTTTTCCCATAAATCATCTAACTGAGTTCTAAGTTCCTTCATTTCAGTAGGTGCTAGGCGATAAGGAGCTCGTGCAATAGGTGCAGCTCCTGGGAGAATGTCTATCCTGAACTCCACTTGCGTCTCAGGAGGTAACCCAGGTAATTCGTCAGGAAAGACATCAGGATACTCAGAGATAATCGGAATATCTTCAATTTTAGGCTTCGGCTCATTCACAGTCACTTGTGCCATGTAAATGACACATCCACTTTTCATACATTGCGACAACTTGAGAATAGACACATTGCTAGGCAATCCATAATGTGTATCTCCTTGAATAGTGACGGATTCGCCAGAAGGGGTTTTGATAATAATTAGCTTTTTATCACAGGCAATTTGGGCTTGGTTATACGACAACCAATCCATGCCTAAAACTATATCAAACCCAGCCAATTTCATTGGCAAGAGGGAAAGCGGGATCGAATGATTCTTGATGGATATAGAGCATCCATCAAGAAGAGTTGAAGCTATTTCTATGGTACCATCAGCAAGCTCTACCTCGTATTTTATGTCTAGATTCTTAATAGGCAAATTCAACAACTTACAGAACTTATGATCTACGAAGGATTTATCAGTACCGGAATCAAATAAGACTCTAGCATAATTATTATTGATGAGGAAGGTACCTGTTATGACGTTCTCGTCATTCACCGCTTCCCTTGCTTGCATTTGAAAAACTCTTGTGTTGTTCTTCTTTGCCTCTTCGGGCTTCTTTGCATTCTTGGGGCAATTGGTTTTTATGTGCCCCTTCTCATTGCAACCATAGCAGGTTGCATCCTTTATATTTCGGCACTCAACAGACTTGTGCCCCTTCTTTTTACAGATCCCACATGGTTTGGCATGTGGGTCTTGGTTGCATTTCCCAAAATGCCTTTTGTTACAAGTTTTACATCTGGGCTTGTCACTTGACTGCCCCTTTTTGGAACCAGAGTTCCCTTTGCCCTTTTTGTTCGACTGAGGAGACTTGTCTTCCTCTCTTTTCCTCTTCCCTTCATCGGTTGCCCTCTTCGCCTTACTCCTCACAACATCCAAAGTGAGGGATAAGGATAGATCCACATCGGATCTATAAGTGGTCGGCTTTGAAGCCTTAACATTCCCTTTTACTTCGGGGGCCAAACCACCGATGAAACGCGCAATGCGTTTAGGTTTAGGAGTGACTAGATATGGCACAAGCCTTGACGTTGAATTGAAACTAGTCACATAGGATCTACAATCCAGATCCTTCATCACTAAGGTGAGGAAATCTGATTCAATCCTCTCAACCTCGTGTTGAGGGCAGTAGGTGTCCTTTACAAGATCTACAAACTTCTCCCAAGAAAGATTATACAAGTGAACCTTTCCTGTAGACTGTACTAGAGCTTTCCACCACGTGAGGGCATCTCCCTTGAAGGATTGTGATACAAACATAACCACATCCTCTTTGGCACATCCGCTTATGTCTAATACAGTCTCCATCTCATCTAACCATTTCATGCAATCAATCGCTCCCTTTTCTCCAGTAAAATCCCTAGGCTTACAGGAGACAAAGTACTTGTAGGTACAACCCTTGGTGTACCTAGGAGTCGGCTTGAGGACTACCTGCCTCTTGGGTTCACTGCCCTGGTTAGTTGAGTGCTGAGACTCACTTTTCTTATTAGTATGGGGTTGAGATTGGGATTTTGAATGAGTTTGAGACCTAACAATACTAGGCTCTTTAAACTTAGCATCTACCTCTTGAGAAACTACTGCGGTGATCATTGCCTGCAGTTCGGCACCAGTGATATTAATCCTGGTATTGTTGCCTTCTGTAGGATGATTGTTTGCTTCATCCGAGCCAGCCATTTCTGATTACTATATCAAACAATAATGATACATTTAAATTATGTAATAAATCATCATACTGATGATTAGTTGGTCATGGTATTATTAAACCATATAGACCATAAAAATAATAATACTCAAAGAGATAATCATAATATACAAAGTTCGTCTCGAAGGACATTTCAATAGCTTAGAAAGCTTGTCACATGGACAATTAAAATATAATCAACAATCCTTTGGATCAGTGATCACTTAAGGGTCGAACAAAGTTCATCGCCTTATTGACAAGAAGTTTATAAATAGAACTTTCATTGTCTTTATTACACCTTTGCTTATAAGCATACATCTCTAATGGATGTTGTGGTGTATACATCATATTGATGTTTACTAGCCATGATTAATATTGATCATATAGGCTAAAAATAGTGGCTTTGAAAAATCCAAATACGTTAGGAAGATTGTGTGGTTTCTCGTACCGCACAATTCAGGATTGTTAACATGTTTTCAGATGTTAACAGAGAGTCATTATCTTAAAAAGGTTATACCATCATAGCCATTTAATATTTTGGCTAGGTTATACCTCTAAGAGTTTCTTAGGCTAATTTGAAATAAAGTACCCACGCAGGGGTTACTGAAAATACTGCCCTCGTAGGGGCTACTGAAAACATTGCCCACCCAGGGGCTGCTAAAACGGAAATAAGTCCACACTAGGACTTGGTACATGAAAAACAAAACACACGTCCTCGCAGGGACTTTATTTTATGACAAACAAAACAAAACAAAACAACCCAACATCACCCTATTTCTTCTTGCCCTTAAGGAGGCCCATAAGACCTTTGACAAAACCGTTGTGCTTCTTCTTGTTTTCATGAGCCACATGCTCAACCCTGTCTAACATCTCTAGGATTTCTTGAGTTTGCTGTTGCTGAACCGGAGGAGGTTGTTGGTATGACGGGTATTGAAAATCCTGCACTGGGTATCCAGTGGGATACACTGGAGGGTAAGAAGAAGGGTAAAGATGATGGTATTGTGCAGCTGTAAAGTACGGGTCGTGAGTTCCAAAATCAGATGGATAACCAGATGGGTTATACCCGGATGATCCTGGGTATGTTGGGATCGGGTTGTCAAAACCCAACGGTGGCTGTAGTGGTGCGTGTGAAACCGACGGAAGGTTAGTTTCCATCACTGTGCGTGATGATTCACCCAACTGAGGATCTTCTGGGATAGGTGGATACGAACTTGAGCCACGAGGAGATGCAAACCGTGGTACCCCACGTACGGACATCCTAGCATTCCTACTTCGCCTTGGAGGCTCGGGAGGTTGTTGAGGTGGATCCTCAACTGGCAAGGGTGGTGGGGTGACAGCTCGAAGTTGTGATTCAACCAAAGGAGAGTTATGGTATGATGGGGTAAAGTACCAGTCATATTGAGCCATCTTTTCTTGATATGAGTCAGGCCCATTGTACGGTGATCCCTGAGATGGGGAACCGCTTGAAATACTTATTGGGTGGCCTGGTGTTCCTGTTTGCAAATCCGGGTCCGGTTCATCATCCATCTCCATTTCCTGAGAAAAGTGATCCTCAGGTCCCAAAGGGTTGTAGCCCAGAAAGTCATTAACATAAGCGTTGGGATTAAATTGTGAAGGTGAGTAGGTGGAATCTGAATGATGAAAAGGATGGGATTGAAAAGAGTGGTGCGATTGGTTTGAATGATGAGTTCCTTGCGAAAGAGGGGAATGATGGAGTTCGATAGGAACGGGAAAATCAAAGTAATGAGGATCGATTGGTGAAGACCCCAGCGAGACAGAATGTCTTACTGGTTCATAACTATGGCTCCAATTGTCTCTTGAGTCGGAATCTGAAAGGGAGTCGGATGGTGTACGCCTGTGGGAGGGTTTCGTGCTGCTAGACGGTCTTCCACGCATAGGTCCTTTGCCTCGTCCTCTAATTCTAGGTGGCATTTTCTTCCAAATGTTAATACCTGTCAAAACAAGTAATTATAATAAAGCAATAAAAGGAAGGTTAAGAGTAAAATCCTAGGTCACTTGCCTAGACTCGAGAGTCTAAGGAATGTGCTTATTGTGTCATTGAGATTAAACACAAAAGGCTAGTGTTTAATTCACTCAATGTTGGCTCTGATACCAACCTGTCACACCCTGATATTTCCACATATTACCGGTGGGCCCGACGGGGAGTATGGTGACGTAGTTGATATCATCATAGTCAATACACACAATATAATAGCACAACGGAAGTCTGGGTTAATAAACTATTACAAACCATACTGTCTGAGTGTTCGAGTTTATGAATGTACGGACTGGAATGTAATAAGATCCACAGGTGGATCATAAACAAATACAAAGAAACAAAATGACAGACTGCAGGCATCTTATGGATTTGCAAGATCCTCTATAGACACCCTATAGCTCCATCCTATTTCGAGAGGTACCTGTCAATTCAGTTTTTAAGAAAATACGTCAGTTTACACTGGTAAATACAATTAACTGACTCTTTTGAAAACATTTGAGAAAATTGGTTTAGATGCACAAGGCATAAATCTTTTATAACTTGGGACAATTATTTAAATATAATCTTGTATACAGATTTATATGTTTGTTATACAATTAGGGCCGGTTGGAAGCCGGTCGTGATTAACCGACTCGCCACTTATAGAACCCACAAAGGAGTTATCCCCAACATGTGGGTTTATATTTAGCATTTGCATCTGTCAAGTGTATGCCTACACCCCGTGCATAGGTCGTGGCCATTTTCAAATAAAATGAGCCGACGATATCCAGGACACGGTCGTTAAACCCCAATGCTTATGTTATCAAACAAGACAGATTAAAACGGGTTATGTAAATTTATTAATCACAATCCGATTAAATGATTTCATACCCAACCAAGTGGTATTATTATAATACCATATCCCAAGCCCGTATATGGAAAATAAGTTAAAAGTATTTACCTGATGCTAGAAGTAAAAATCTTAAAGCTTTTTGAAAGAACCTTCTACCGGAAGCTATTTATTCTGTATAGAAGGTTTATTAACCTATTAGGATGCTAACGTGGACTTAGACCGGCTAGCTAGAAAGAAACCTTATGGTTCTAAACGCTAGATTAAGCGGAGACCGGAACAGAATGTGGTTTAGACCCGACAATATGAGAACTTAACGATAAGGTTTGACCCGTTTCGACTATTTTATGTAAACTAGTCACATAAGCCGATCCGAACGCGTAAACGCGTAACGGGTAACCAAAAAAATTATATACATGTCTTAATCATTATTATGCTTAAAATATGTTAATACATCAGTAAGATGTTAACATATATGCCCAAAAAGTAATTTAAACCAAAATAAGTCCCATAAGGGCATTTTGGTAATTTTAATGCCCATAAAGGACTTTAATTGTGCAACTGAGTTTCAGGTCTGAATAGATCAGTAAAAATATGTATTTTTGTAAGTTATAACAGTAAGATACTTTATATAAGTGAAAATTGTCTTATATAACCAAACTATGTCCCGTAGGGGCATTTTGGTAATTTTACATAGGCTTTAAAGGTCAAAATAGACTTCTGAGTTTAAAAACTTTGACTTACTGTTTAATTATATAAATTAACTTAAAACATCAGTGGGTAATAAGTTTTATATGTTAAAAAAAGTTTTAACCCATACTAGGTGCTTAAAACGCTTAAAAGTCGGTTTAAAAATGGTATTCGGGTTAAAATAGGAAATCTGAGTTTTTAATCGGTTTATAAAGTTGAAAATACTTTATTTATCATATGAAATCAGTAACACACGGTTTGACACTAAAAAGATATGTAAAACTCATTTGATGCATGAAAAGGGTAAAACCAACATTTCCCGTAATCAAGCTATAATCCTATGTTATGCTCAGCCTAAAATAATTTAAAAATCTTTAAAAATCTCAAAATATTATTTCAAATCGGTAGGTAAGAAGTTTGGTGTCAAAAATCGGGTTTAGATAGGCTTCATACTAGTTATGCTGTAGGACCGGTTTGACTCCGTTTCGATTGCTAACCGACTCGTACGACGTGCGGAATCCGTGCACGAGTGAGACCGAACACACGAACAGTAAAAAAAACTGTGATTCTTTGATAGATTTGATAGTGTACAAGAACCTGAATCAATTATATAAATTAACTTAAAACATCAGTGGGTAATAAGTTTTATATGTTAAAAAAAGTTTTAACCCATACTAGGTGCTTAAAACGCTTAAAAGTCGGTTTAAAAATGGTATTCGGGTTAAAATAGGAAATCTGAGTTTTTAATCGGTTTATAAAGTTCAAAATACTTTATTTATCATATGAAATCAGTAACACACGGTTTGACACTAAAAAGATATGTAAAACTCATTTTATGCATGAAAAGGGTAAAACCAACATTTCCCGTAATCAAGCTATAATCCTATGTTATGCTCAGCCTAAAATAATTTAAAAATCTTTAAAAATCTCAAAATATTATTTCAAATCGGTAGGTAAGAAGTTTGGTGTCAAAAATCGGGTTTAGATAGGCTTCATACTAGTTATGCTGTAGGACCGGTTTGACTCCGTTTCGATTGCTAACCGACTCGTACGACGTGCGGAATCCGTGCACGAGTGAGACCGAACACACGAACAGTAAAAAAAACTGTGATTCTTTGATAGATTTGATAGTGTACAAGAACCTGAATCACGTGGACAAGCTTTCTCTCTCTAGAATCTCTCTCTAGATCTCTAGCTCTCCAAATGCTCTAAATGGCAAAAGTTCTAATTCTTAAGTCTAATGCTCTATTTATAGGCACAAGGTTATAAGGAGGTTTCCCTTATTTACAATAACGCCACCTTGCCCTTTTTACTAACTATTACATCATAAAGTCTAGTATTTTTCATTTTCTGCTACGGTTCTGATTGACGGAGACGATAGACACATATTGCACTAACAGACTCCCCCTTGGATATTGCCGTAGTCAATCTCGTAGCGTTTTATCTTTTCTTTCTCCGAGTCTTCTTGAAAATGTGATATTATCTGCAACCACAGACTCCCTCTTACTCGAACAGAATCCCCGTGGATCTGTCTTCAAGTTTCCGTTGCTCTCTCTCTCGATATACTCTTCCTTCAGGCTCCCCCTTTCGTCAAGCTTCCGTGCTTTTAGGGATCGACGCCTAGCTTTCCATCTACAAGCTCCTACTAACTTTCAGCTTGTCTTTAGACTCCCCCTTAGACTCGGCTCTCGGGATCGTAGTCTGGATTACCTGCAATCACTCATACAACTATAAGTAACAACATTTTAATCTTCCAGATATCGTAATCTGACAATTCAATCTTTCTAGAAATCACTATTCATGAATTTGGCAGTTTCATCGAATCGTATCGGAAACTAGCTCTTATAACAATATAAGCATCCAAATCCTCCACAGTTAATCATCCAAGTCCAAATTAATGACCTTGGAGATATCACAAACTGTTTTTGAATTTTTGATTTTAAAACTTCAAGTTTCAAATGAATGAACTTGTTTTATTTTCAGAAACACAATCAGCTTACTTAGATTTTGAAACTCAGCACTCAGACATCAGTTGTCGAAAATAAAACAAAATCAAAATCTTTTTGTATTTTCTGAAAATATAAAGCAATAAAGAAATATGTACAAACATATTTACAGACAATATTTTTGTTTGAGTATGCGTCAGAGGATCATATCAGTTTTCGACAAGCCACAAGTACCGTTGAGCTTAGTTACACAGTAAGAATTAAACAATTCACTTAGATTGTCGATATACTTGTCCACTTAAATTTTCATACAAATTTCAACTGATTCAGGATACGAATTAGGAATTTTAAG
>JARYGA010045869.1:0-47374 GCA_030545235.1 Helianthus tuberosus | reverse complement strand
AAGTCATAAGGTCTTTGTAAGGGGTGTAACGGGGCTAGGCTAAGGGTAGGAAATAGGATAATTTAAAGTGGCTATGGTGATGAAAATTCAATTTTTATTACAAATGACTACTCTAAACAAAACGAAACTATAAATATCAACTACAAGGCAACAACCTTAGCCTTTTATTCAACAATTACTAACTTCAAATTTTTGTTCTTTTCTCAATGACTTTCAATTCTTTTACATAACATTTTCTGATTTTTTTTTATGCAAAATAAACAAATACAAGTATACAACTCGACTCCTATAATCGAATTTCCATCACCCGGGTTTAAAAGAAAAAGGTTTAAGGTTATGGGCTATAGGGTGGTCAAACGAAAGGATTAGGCTCAAAATTGGCTACTACGGGATAATTTTTGGATAAGGATATAAAAATGGTGTAAAATGGAAAAGGTTTACCTAATGCCTTAATCATTCTCGTGCTTGTATTCGGTCTATGGTCTCGAACATATCCAAAGTTGCAAGATCTACAATACGCGACTAATGGTCCACTCAAACAAAGAAACATGTATATGTAAATCTATGATATAAAAGTGGCTCAAAAACTCACGTATAAGGGTATGGTATGTGATATGCATAAAATGCTAGTTCCTTAGGTGAATTATTCCCAAATAACCACCCGCTAAATACCCTTCATGCTATTAATTTGAACTTAACCATGACAAAAGACCAAATGGGTTGTGCCATCCCTCGTTGACTTAGTTACTTATGCTTTTAAGATCGCTTTTGAAACAAGATATTTTTTAAAAATTTTGAAATTTTCCCTCATCCCCACACTTGAGGTAAACATTGTCGTCAATGTATAGTGTTTAAATGAACGGGTCAAAATCGAAAACTTTTACTACTCCCCCATCCCCACACTTGAGGTAAACATTGTCTTCAATGTGTAAGAACTAGAGTTTTAAAAACGTACAAGGCATGTGACACGGCTAACCTCCCCAAAATTTCACCCCGGAAAAATAAAATACAATTTACAATCCACTTATTTGCTAACTAAAAATCCAAAAGTAAAAAGAAACGTATGCACCTGATTTTTGAGCTCATTCCTCGTGTGCTCTTCTTCTCTTCAAGAAAGCGGTCGTCCCACGAACATAATGTACCTACAAATCTTAACCCTTGTGTAGAAGCATGCTTCTCACAACCATCAAAATTTGTTAGTTACCTAGTTCTACAACTTTTATGAAAACATTACCAAGCCATACGTTATTTCACTTTGATTTATGTGGAAAATTAATTTACAACAATAACAAACCTAACTCACTTTCGTAGGAATCACGGTTGCATTTAGCTTATGCAACTAACCCTTTTAAACCCCCCAATAGCTTGGGATGACGAGAGGTCTCGTGAGGGTTATATAGGGAACACACCCACAACGTTCATTTAACTAGGCAAAAATAAATAATAACAAAATAGAAATAAAGAAAACAAAATATACAACAACACAACACAAAACATACCTCGCCTTCACCGCTGATATCTCTCGTTAGGGTTAACTGGCGGGTTTGGCTGGTATGGATAACCAGTGAGGGCCTCGAACATCTCCCTGTAGTTATCTAGTGGGCCCGACTCTCCTTGAGGTGGTGGTTGGTAAGGAATCGGGATGAAGCTGGAGCCTACTGCCTCGGGCCAGTGAGGGGTTGGATCGGATGGGCCTCGTGGATGAGGGAGGTTGGGATAATCGGTCCACCCCGAGTGTTCGGCATAAGGGAGACCGGCTTCATAGTCTCTTTTATGTCGCTCCTGATCGTGGAGGACCTTGGCATTATTAATAGCCATTTGATTAGAAACACGTAAAGCTCTCCATCGGCGTTATTATAATTCTCTTTGTTCATTTTGACGCCTTGCCTCATCTTCCTCCCATGCCCGTCTTCGGGCCCTATCTTCCTCTTGTAATTGTAACAAACGTTCCATTTGTGACCTTTGTAGCGCTTGTTGCAATTGATGTTCCTCCATTTGTTTCTCCATCCTCTCGCGATGGGCGGCTTGGAGAGCCCACTGTTCTTGCATTTGGCCCCCGAGCATCTCTTCCCAAGCTTTCCTTCTTTCCTCATATTCTCTTCCCTCACCTATACATGCCGAGACGTTATCATAAACCGCTTGTTGCCCGCGGTTGAAATTTCTGTACGTCGGCCCCTGTCTTTGATTCACAAAATCTGCTACATCGGCAGAAATTTCCCGATGTTTCCGCCTGTATCTCTGCCTTGGTCCCCGTGGACCAGAAGGCTCCGTCTCATCCTCCATATCAACCATCTCCTCATCTTCATCACCCTCTTCATCATCACCCCGATCAGTGAACCTGTAATTATTTCCTTGTTCATCCTCAACTGTGTAAAGATGACCAAAGACCTTAACCGTTATCCTCCAATGCCGCTTCATGGAGGCGAAGTTAAACTGATCGATGGGTTTAGACACCCACAACGATTCTTGGGGCAACGCGTTTTGCTGCAAAATCATCGCGCTGATCCATCTCACGTAAGGGATCATCTTCCGTTTATACGACTCCCTTGTATCCCACGTGTTTATCATCATGATTTGACAACATGATAGCCTTGGCGTCCCATACAACAACGAATGTAAGACCCGACAGTCGGGTGCCTTCACTGTCCCGCGGTCCCTAAACCGCAACATAACATTCTCCAATGAAATGCCTTGTAATATTCTGCCCTCCAAGGACAAATCGTTTCTAGATTCCCCTTCACACCCAGAACCTGGCAAGACCGATGCTAACATTTGATCCGGATCAGCCGTGTTTGCCTTGTTATCCAGAAATTGATTGTAGTCATAGTAATCATATGCTTCAACCCCCCAACGAATCAAATCTCGCGATGGAATTCATGTGCTCAAATGACATAATCATTTGATTCTTGCCAATATTGCCGATTAACTGCCACGTAGGAGCCGGCCCATCAGAATGTTCAAACCGTAAAGTAGACAACCGTTCACAAACCACACCCAAATAGACCCGGGTGGTGATATCCTCACACCAATCTAGTACTCATTCCCACCCAATCTTTTCAAACCTTTGAATTATGCCGATTTTTCGAAATTCTTCGACATTCACCGTACGCTCACACACTACTCTATCGGGTACGGGCTTTGAAACACCCATTACCATTTTCATTTTCCACATCTTTGCCTCTAATCTTTTGTTTCTGTGCCGAGAATGAGCCTTCTGCTTTTCGTCTTTCCATACTGAGGCTGACCGACTATTCTTGGCCTCCTCCCAATCCCAATCCTGTCGATAGAGTTGCCCATCATCTTCTTCCACATTGCTTAATTGTTCCCATCGTCTTTGAAAGTGACCCGAGCCTGAACCGGCTCCAGAAGATGACCCTTGTCCAGAAGTTTTTACTTTCTTTCTTCCTCCGAACATAGCTACAATCAAAAGACAAAACAACAATTAGCAACCCAAATCTTCAAACTATCTCAAACTTTGAACATAATATGCGATGTTGAAGTTCACTCAATAACTAGATGTAAAATCGCCTTTTTAAACTTCCAAAGTCGCATATCTTATCATCTACATATCGATTAAACATGTTTATTCACAAAATTTCTCAAAGTTTCATGGTTTCAACAATATTCAACATCACAACTATGCTCAATCATGCAACTAACTAGTGTAATCACATCACTAAGACTAGAGCATGTTCAAATCCCACCCAAATCAAGTAATCATTCTTAAATTCATGCTAAAACATCATACATTATGATAAACAACCTACTCTTAAACAATAAGGTTAAAATTTCGGAAGAAATCAACAATACATATGAAAATCATGCATAAATTAAATGAAATTCCATACCTATAGTGTAGATGAACAAGAAAAACTAAGAAAAAGTGCAAAGCAAAGGACTTTGATGAATACCCTTCAAAACCCGAATTTTTGACTTCAGAAATCTTACAAACCAGCAAGATTTAATGAAAACCGCTATGGGGGTTTTGTTCCTCTCGAAAAAAATACAAAAGATAGGCTCAAAAATCAGTGGATTTGGTGGAGAATTGAAGGAGTTATGAGAAGAAGAAGGATTAGGGTTCTTAAGGTGTTTGGTGAAGAAGATGAAGATGGAAGGAGAGAAGTCGTTTGATGATGTTACTGATTTGATGATGTTTTAAGAGAGTATGGGTGATATGAATAGGATTTCGGGTCAGATGTGTGGTGAAAAGGGGATTTGGGTTGAGTTTGGATCGGTTTGAAGGTGTTTGGGTTCGATCTGGGCATTTAACAAAAATTTATGTCGGCTGGGAATATAAGGACCGTCGGTGACGGTGTATGAAAATTGTGAATTTGGCCGACGGCCAATCTCGCTGTCTACGGACAATTTTGGGCCATGGACATATTGAGGCACCGTGGGTGACGGAAAGAATCACCGTCGGTGACGGTTTACAGAATTTCCATTTTTTTATTTTTCAACTTTTAATAAATTTTTTATATGAAAAATAGGGAGAAAATAGGGACTTTTTATAAAAGAACTATATACATACAAAAATCCTATAAATTATAAAAAATCTTTTTGTAATTTTTTATAAGTTAACATTTAGAACTCGCGAAAACCGTTAACGGCCCTACCACCCCCCGAAAAGTCGTGTATTGTCCCTAATACACACAAATAAGTCTAAACACATACCTTTTTGTCTTCAAGACCCGTTCGGAATGTCCGGACTTTACACAATCACAAGGGTTTGTACGGAATGAGAACGATTACCACAAAAATACTCAAACAATTAAATAAATGGTACATAACTTTACAAAACTCATTACCGGTCCTTTCAGTTCACCTCATAAGTTGGCACACTTACCACGAAGTTCACCAACTCCACAATCTCATCCTTTTTCTCATTGTTACCGTCAAGGAACGGTTTAAGGCGATGCCCATTAACCGTTAGCTTCGACCCATCCTTCGGGTCCTTGATTGTAACATCTCCAAGTTTTCCGACTCGTGTAATCACATACGGGCCCATCCATTTACTCTTGAGCTTTCCGGGAAAGTATTTAAGTCGTGAGTTATATAGCCAAACCTTTTGACCCACTTCAAACTCCTTCGGCTTCAACATCGAGTCATGTGCCCTCTTCATATCATCCTTGTATTTCGAGGCGCACTCATACGCTTCTTCCCTAAGCTCCTCCAACTCGCAAAGCTTTAATTTTCGCTCCTTTCCTGCATCGCCATATTTCATGTTAACCTCTTTTATAGCCCACCAAGCAAGATGCACAAGCTCAACCGGTAAATGGCAATTTCACCCATAAACTAAGCGATAAGGTGTAGTTCCAATAGGTGTTTTATGAGCCGTTCTATAAGCCCATAAAGCATCATTCAACTTCGTCGACCAATCCTTTCGGTCGGGTCGAACGGTCTTTTGCAAAATTTCTTTTATTCGCCTATTGGAAACCTCCACTTGACCGCTTGTTTGTGGGTGGTAAGGGGTAGCGATTCGATGGTCAACACCATACCGTTTCAAGAGTTTGCCAAAGTTAAAATTCTTAAAGTAAGAACCCCCATCACTAATGATCACTCGGGGAATCCCAAATCTCGAAATTATATTTGTTTGTACAAAATTGCAAACAACGGTATGGTCATTCGTCTTGGTGGCAATCGCTTCGACCCACTTGGATACATAATCGACCGCCACCAAGATGTATAAATTGCCATGCGAATTAGGGAATGGGCCCATGAAATCGATCCCCCACACATCAAAAATATCTACAATAAGGATCGGTTGCATGGGCATTTATTCCCTTTTAGAAATACCCCCTAGCTTTTGGCACTCTACACAGTTCTTAGCGAAATTAAATATATCCTTAAAAATAGTCGGCCAATAAAGGCCGCTATTGAACACTTTGTGCCCGGTTTTGTGACCACTGAAATGGCCCTCACAAGCAAATGAATGCAAGTGCATCAAGACGCTAGGAATCTCCTCGTTGGGTATGCATCTTTGAACGACTTGATCCGGAAATATCTTGAATAAGTCCGGTTCTTCCAACGTGTAGTACTTGACTTGAGAAAGGAAGTGCATCCTCTTCCTTCTATCCCAATGAGCCGGCAAGTCACCTGTGACCAAATAATTAACAATATTAGCATACCCTGGTAATATTGCAACTTTTAAAATTTGCTCATCTGGAAAGCTCTCATTAATCTCTTCACGGGAAGAATCCTCCTCCACAACCAATCGGGACAAGTGGTTCGCAACCACATTCTCACTCCCTTTCTTGTCCCGAATTTCCAAATCGAATTCTTGTAGCAAGAAAACCTATCAAATCAATCTCGGCTTTGCATCCTTCTTGTCCATGAGATACCTAACTGCAGAATGGTCAGAATATACAATGACCTTAGTACCCCATATATAAGCACGAAATTTATCCAACGCATATACCACCGCAAGTAGCTCTTTCTCGGTAGTTGTATAATTTAATTGTGCATCCGAAAGAGTCTTACTTGCTTAGTAAATGGCAACCGGTTTCTTGTCTACCCGTTGACCCAATACGGCCCCCACCGCATAATCACTTGCATCACACATAATTTCAAATGGTAAAGACCAATTCGGTGATTGCAAGATTGGGGCCTCAACCAACTTTTTCTTCAATACATTAAAGGCATTTTGGCAATTTTTATCGAAATCAAAAGTTTTATCCTTTAACAACAAATTACACAGGGGTTTTGTTATATCACTAAACCTTTTTATAAACCTCCTATAAAACCCCGCGTGTCCTAGGAACGACCGAATACCCTTAACACCTGTAGGATAAGGCAAAGTGGATATGACTTGCACTTTTGCTCTATCCACCTCGATCCCACGACTCGAGACGACATGCCCCAACACAATCCTTTCTTGAACCATAAAATGGCTCTTTTCCCAACTCAAAACAAGATTTTTCTCAACACATCTTTCTAAAACTTTTTCGAGTTGGTCAAGGCTTGTATCAAATGATGACCCAAATATTGAGAAATCATCCATGAATATTTCCAAAGACTCCCCCACCATATCTGAAAAGATACTCATCATACACCATTAGAAGGTGGCGGGGGCATTACAAAGTCCAAAGGGCATTCACCTAAATGTGAAGGTACCGTATGGACAAGTAAAAGTGGTCTTTGCTTGGTCTTCCAGATGAATAGCAATTTGATTGTAACCGGAATAACCATCCAGGAAACAATAAAATTTTTGTCCGGCCAATTTCTCAACAATTTAGTCAATAAATGGCAAAGGGAAATGATCTTTGGAAGTTGCAGCATTTAACTTCCTATAGTCAATACAAATACGCCACCCGGTTACCGGCCGAGTGGCGACCTCTTCACCTGCGTCATTTGTGACGACTTGAATGCCCGCTTTCTTAGGAACTGTTTGTGCCGGGCTTACCCATTGGCTATCCGAAATAGGGTATATGATACCCGCGTCTAGCCACTTCAGTACCTCCTTCTTAACCACTTTTCGCATGTTTGGATTTAGTCTCCGTTGTGTGTCACGAGAAGGACTCACGCCATCTTTCGTGATGATCTTGTGCATCACTATTGAGGGACTAATTCCCTTCAAATCCGCAATGGTCCACCCGATAGCGGCTCTATGAGTGACCAAAACTCTCATCAACTTCTCTTCTTGCTCCCCGGTCAAGTTAGATGCAATGATAACCGGGAGCGTACTACCCTCACCCACATAAGCATACTTAAGATGCTTGGGTAGCGCCTTCAATTCTACCACCGGAGGCTCTTCCAATGACGGCTTTAATTTTGTGTCGATGCTTTCCGGAAGGCTTTCCACTTGATGTGTCCAAGTGGGCCTTCCTTCCCTAGCCGCTAAGACCTCCAACTCCTTCACCTCTTCATCCATGCTCCGATTCATCTCTCCTTGTAACCTGTGAAACATGAAACATTCCTCTATTGTGTTTTCCTCTTCGACACTAATGTCGCATAGAGGTATACACTCGTCAACGATGTCCGCCATATAGCATTCATCGCCGACTAGAGGATCCGTCAATCCTGAAAAGACATTTAACCACAACTGACGGTTACCAAAAGTCATGTCGACCGTGCCCGATTTGCAATTAACTTGGGCATTCGATGTTGCCAAAAATGGTCGACCGAGGATCACCCTTGGTTGCTTGGTTCGGTCCAAAGAAACATAATCTAATACAAGAAAGTCCACCGGATAGTAAAAGTCCTCGACCTTGACTATTACATCCGTGACTATCCCACGGGGTAGTTTAGGGGTTAAGTTGGCTAACACCACGGTGGTGTTCGACACTTGAAGTGGACCAAAATCATATTGGTCATATAAACTACCCGGCAAGATACTCACACTTGCCCGAAGATCCAAAAGTGCTCGAGTCATTTTAAATTCACCGACTTGTATTGAAATAATGGGCGCCCCCGGATCTTGGAATTTTGGTAGAAGTGCACCCAAAAGAATTGAACTCATATTTTCAGTTAAATCAAGTTTCTTAGGAAACTTGTGAGTCCGTTTTTGGGTGCATAAATCTTTCAAGTATTTAGCATATGAAGGTACTTGCTTGATTGCGTCTAAGAGTGGTAAATTGATTTTAACTTGTTTAAAAATTTCCCACATTTCTTCTTGGTGTGGGCCTCGTTTATTTACCACTTTCTTAGATGGTCCCAATAAAGCTTCGGGATAAGGGGCGGTATTAACCTCCACACCCTTTTCCTTAGCCTTTGGGACGGGAACAGTCGCAACGGGTGTATTTTTATTAATTTTTAAATCATTTTTATTTTAACCCGTTTGACCGTTATTACCTTCATCATCACTCGCATCTTCCACCACCCCTTCAACAAACTCGGGTGGTGGTGGCTCAACACCGTTATCTATCACTTGACCACTACGTAAAGAAATTTTATTTATTGGTACCTCACGTGTGTTCTTCGAGTTTGACCCTTGATGCTTAGGGTTCACCGTAGTGTCACTTGGAAGTCCTCCTCCACTTCCACGAATTTGAGCCATCTCTTGAGCAAGTTGCCCCACTTGCTCTCCAACGCCTTATGAGATTTATCTCTTACTTCCAACTCTTTCTTCACTTCGGCTTTGAACTCTTGATGTGAATTGGTAAGATTACTCACAGCATTCATGATGGCATCAAATTTCGAATTTATCGAGTCATCACCTTGGGAGTTTGAAGCACTACCCCCATTTCCACTTTGGTTGTAACCCCGTTGATAATTGCTCTCTCGGCTTTGATACCCTTGGTTACCCCCTTGATTGTAATTCCTTTGGTAACCCCCTTGGTTACCACCTTGACGATTGTTATACGAGCAACCACCTTGACCACCTTGATTACCCGATTGAAAATTCGGGTTCATTTGATTCGAGGCATTACCATACCGGAAGTTAAGGTGATTTCTCAAACCCGGATGGTACGTGTTGGAATTCATGTCGTATTGCTTTCGATCCCCATACACTTGATTTACCTCCTTGGTGTAATCACTCGGTCCTGTTGGACATTGCTCGGTTCTATGGCTGATATCCCCACACTCTTCACACACTGCGAATTGTACCGCATTCACCTCCTTCTTTTTCATACGAGCCATCTCCCGTTCTAAAGTAGAAATTCGATCCTTAGAATCAAGATCGGGAAGTGATCGGGAGACGGGATGTTACTTGGCCCTATCAGCCGATTCCTTTTCTTTAGACCGCTTGCTCATCCGCTCGAGGAATTCCCAATAATTATCTTCATGATTGCTCAATAGGGTTCTGTTGCTCGTTGACTCGAGGCGATTCCACGTCGCATCATCCAACCATGTACAAAACACTTAACCAATTCCCACTTCTCTATTTGGTGATGTGGGCATTTCCGAATCAACTCTTTATACCTTGTAAATGCTTCGTGCAGCGGCTCGCTTGATAGTTGGCGGAAAGACCTAATTTCATCTCTAGCATCATCAGTCTTCGCCATCGAATAGTATTCATCTAGAAAAACTTGTTGCATCTCACCCCATGTCCGAATACTATTCACCGGAAGTGTAAGAAACCATTGCTTCGCTTTGTGTTTTAGCGAAAACTGGAATAATCGAAGCTTGACTTCCTCCAATGCGAAGTTATGCCCCCCGATAGTGTTACAAATGGAGGAAAACTCCGCCAAAGGCGTGTACGGTTCATCATTAAAGTGGGGAAGTATATTGATGTAATGGGGCTTACAGTCAAACATTCTCCTTTCACAAACCATGGGAGAGTCATTATCCGTAACCACCGGTCTAAAACGGTTATTTACTCCCCGAGGAGGTTGTTGACGACGATGCGGACCATTAACTTCTTGATCGACCGGTCTTCGATTGTCCCTTCTATCACCTCCCCTATCATCTCTTCGGTTTCCACCTTGGTTACCCCTTTGATTTCCTCCTCCCACAAAACGAGGAATCCGGTTAGGGTTAGCATTGTTGTTATTGTTGTTGTAAAATCCTTCATTCCGGTTCCTTTGGTTGTTGTTTCGTGGTTGACGGTTGTTCTCGTAACCGTCATCTCTCACATTCCCATACCCATAACCATCGTTCCCCACAAAGTTGGCGTTTTGATAGCCAAGCTCTTCATCTTCAAAACCTCTAGCGTTGTAGACGTTACCCCTATTCAAATACCCCCAATCTTCATCATCATTGGCCCGATCATCGTATTATCCCCCATCATCCGAATATTCCGTATGAACACTCACATGTTCCGGCGATTGATAACCGGGAACACTATACGGTTCGTTGTCACGGCCATAACCCCGGTTTGACCCGGTCAGGAGCCACGGGACAGGAACCCGTGGTATTTAAATGTTGCGACAGCGGAAGATTTTAACAAGATCTTTTTAAAAGTTGAAATGCCCGATTGTTTTATTTCATAATCCTGGATAAACCCCAAAATTTACAATAGAGGAATTTTACTAGGAAATTCCCTGATTTATTAAAACATGTTTATTCATTTTAACTGAGCCACCTCTTTAAGCTTGTTAGTGCTCTGTAGCACATTTTCCTTGATTTACAGCAGGTCGCCTGAAACATGTTTTAAAAATATTTTGTCAGCGGGGAAATACTGGTGAATCATTCATTTTGACAAAATGACACGTAGTTATAAATTACAGCATAAGAGCGATTACAAAGGCTTCTATCTTATTTTTATCTGGCGCCGTGTCACATTGCGCGACGATGGTCATACCACTATTGGGTCATGTCACCCAAGTAGTGATGATTATCACTGTTAGGGCTTATTAGCCTAACATGTGCTAGGGCTTATTAGCCTAACCCGTGAGAAATTAGTAATGTGCACAATACCCCACTAGCCAGTGATTAAGATAACCATGAGTTAATCCCTGTAATTATAACATTTGAAAATAATTGGAGTATTGTAAAACATTTGATAAAAAGAGAATGACTCACTTTGCAGATTTAACGGGCAGGGTTTAAGCATACTGATTAGCCTGATAACCTAATTTAAATAACAATGCACACGAACGAGGTCAGTAACTAATACAGCATTTACGATAATTCACGAGATTAAACCCTCATAACGAATGACAAAGTGCAATACTTAAACATCCATCGAATTCACGACGAATGACAAAGTATAAACCCAATTTGAGCAGCACTTAAACATCCATTGGATAGTTTCAATCGATCGGACATTGAATCGTAGCAGCGATCGAGTTAATACCCGGTATCGGAGCAGCGCCTTGCTATATTAATTGAAATTTCAACTTCAGAGTAATGAGAATTCATTTTTGAAAGTTTTCGTCGACACAGAATGAAAGATCCTAAGCTAAACTATTTATAGGTGAAAATAGGGCTCACGCGGCCCGCGTGAACCTGGGCTTGACCTTTACGCGGCCCGCGTAACCACCTAGTCTAGGCGTAGGTTTGATTGGTCACGAGTAGGCTTGCCATCTGGCCACCACGTGGCTCGGGAATGCTTATCCGATCAACCTGACATTGACGCGGCCCGCGTAAGACTAAGCCAACTCTTACGCGGCCCGCCTGAGAACCAAAGGTCTTGATTTCTTGATTTTTAATGTGTGGTATGGTTTCAGGGGTTCAGGTTTTTACCTACGGTTCAAATTGGAACATTTTTTAGAGTCCTTACATCCTCCCCACCTTATTAAAATCTCGTCCTCAAGATTTACTGGAATAAATGAAGATATTTTCGCTTCATTTCCGATTCCAGCTCCCAAGTGTATTCGGGTCCTCTCTTTGAATCCCACTTGACTTTAACTTGTATCAATCGCTTGTGCTTGAGAAACTTGATCTTTCGGTCTTCTAATTGAAGCGGTTTCTCTATGAATTTTAACTTTTCATTTACCTCTATATCCTGAAGAGGTCCTACCAGTGATTCGTCTACTGAACACTTCTTGAGATTGGATACATGAAATACGTCATGTACTCCAGCTAACTCTTCTGGTAGTTGTAAGTGATAGGCAACTAGTCCTATACGTTGGATCACTGAAAATGGTCCTACGTATCGTGGACTTAGCTTTCGTTTCTTACCAAACCGTACTACTCCTTTCCAAGGAGAAACTTTCAAGAGTACCCTGTCTCCAACTTGGAACTCTAGTGGTTTGCGTGGATTGTCGGCATAGCCCTTTTGACGATCTCGAGCAGTTTTCAGTCTTTCCTTGATCTGAGTGATCTTGTCGGTGGTCTCTTGAACTATTTCAGGACCTGACAATTGGCTTTCTCCTATTTCTGCCCAGCAAACTGGAGTTCTGCACTTGCGTCCGTATAGTGCTTCGAATGGGGCAGCTTCTATGCTTGCATGATAACTATTATTATAGGAGAATTCGATCAAGGGTAGATGATTGTCCCAGTTTCCACCAAAATCTATTACACATGCCCTAAGCATGTCTTCCAGGGTTTGGATCGTCCTTTCACTTTGTCCGTCCGTTTGAGGATGATATGTCGTGCTTAAATTTAGTCGAGTTCCCATTGCTTCTTGGAAACTTTTCCAGAAATGGGAAGCGAAACGACTATCCCTATCTGATACAATGGAGAGTGGAACTCCATGTAAAGATACTACTTCGTCTACATACAACTTGGCTAACCTTTCCATGCTAAAGGTTTCCTTCATAGGAAGAAAATGAGCTGACTTGGTTAATCGATCCACAATTATCCAAATCGCATCATTACCTTTTCTGGTTTTGGGTAACTTTATAACAAAGTCCATTGTTATAAGCTCCCATTTCCATACAGGTATTTCTAATTGTTGAAGTAGACCCGAAGGTTTCTGGTGTTCTGCCTTAACTTGTGAACAAGTAAGACACTTAGAGACATATCTAGCTATATCCTTTTTCATTCCTATCCACCAGAAATTATTTCTTAAATCTTGGTACATTTTATTGTTTCCTGGATGCATGGTATACCTAGATTTATGGGCTTTCTCTAAAATCTTATTTCTCAAATTTCCTTGCTTAGGTACCCAAATCCTTTTCTTGTGGAATCTCCAAATTCCATCATTTCCTTGCTCTAATTCTTTTATTCGCCCTTTCATTCCTTCAGCATCATCCTTGATTGCTGTTTCCTGAACATTCTTTAGTTGTTTCATTAAATCTAACTGCAGATTTAATCTAAGAGCACGAACCTGTCGTTGTTTCTCGTGATACTTACGACTTAAGGCATCTGCAACTACGTTTGCCTTTCCTTCGTGATATTGAATATCACAGCCGTAGTCACTTAGTATTTCCATCCATCTCCTTTGTCTCATGTTTAATTCTTTTTGCCCAAATATGTATCTTAAACTTTTGTGATCCGTATAGACAGTAAATTTACTTCCATACAGATAATGTCTCCAAATTTTAAGGGCAAAAATTATGGCTCCTAACTCTAAATCATAAGTCGTATAGTTTTCCTCATGCTTTTTCAATTGTCTTGAGGCATATGCAATTACCTTCTTGCGTTGCATTAGCACACATCCTAATCCTAATTTTGAAGCATCACAGTATACTTCAAAATCCTCTGTTCCTTCTGGCAAGGCTAGGATTGGGGCATTTGTTAACCTTTTCTTTAAAACTTTAAAGGCTTCTTCTTGCTTAGATCCCCATTCAAATTTAACTGCTTTACAGGTTAGCTTAGTTAATGGTACAGCTATCTTGGAAAAATCCTTAATAAAGCGCCTATAGTATCCAGCTAATCCTAAAAAGCATCTAACTTCCGTGGCTGATTGTGGGACCTTCCATTTAGTAATTGCTTCAATCTTAGCAGGATCTATGTGAATACCTTCGTAGTTCACTATATGTCCTAAAAATTGTACTTCCTGTAGCCAAAATTCACACTTCGAGAATTTGGCGTAAAGCTTTTCTTTTCTTAACAAAGTTAAGAGTACATGCAGGTGCTCACGATGTTCTTCCTGACTTTTGGAATAAATAAGTATATCGTCTATGAAGACAATTACAAATTTATCCAAATACGGTTTACAGATTCTATTCATCATGTCCATGAATGCTGCAGGTGCATTCGTTAGTCCGAAGGGCATGACTGTAAACTCGTAATGACCATACCTAGTTCTAAAAGCAGTTTTAGGTATGTCTTCTTCGTGTACCTTCAATTGATGGTATCCGGAGCGTAAGTCGATCTTAGAAAAATATCTAGCTCCCTGGAGTTGATCAAAGAGGTCATCAATTCTAGGTAATGGGTATCGATTCTTAATGGTAACCTTATTTAATTCCCTATAATCGATACACGTTCGCATCGAACCATCCTTTTTCTTTACGAACAACACTCGTGCTCCCCAAGGGGATGAACTAGGTTGTATGAATCCTTTACTTAACAATTCATCTAATTGTTTCTTTAGTTCTAGCATTTCTATGGGTGCTAACCGATAAGGTGCCTTGGCTATCGGTGTAACTCCAGGAATTAGATGAATCCTAAATTCTACTTCCATGTCTGGTGGTAATCCTGGTAATTCTTCTGGAAATACATCTGGGTATTCTAAGACTACCGGAATTTCCTTGAGTTCTTTATCCTTAGTATTAATGATTACTGAAATCATATATACTGTTGCCTGCTTTCTAGAATAACTGGTCAATTTCATTACTGAAATAAATTTCAGTGGCTTTCGTGGCTTATCTCCTATAATTAAAATTACTTCTCCTGTAGGGGTACGAATTTCTACGGAATTTCTATCACAAAGGATTCGGGCATGGTTGGCTACTAACCAATCCATTCCTAACACGACATCAAATCCGGCTAATTTCATAGGTAACAGGTTTGCAGAGAATTTATGACCTAAGAGTTCTATTTTTTCTTCTAGCAAAACTTTATCTATGTTAACAGAATTCCCATCTGCTGTTTCGACTGTAAAAATCTGCCTAAGGTTGGTTAAAGGTAAATTAAGTGCTTGGCAGAATGAAGTATTTATAAAACTTTGGTTTGCACCAGAGTCAAATAATACTTTTGCATAGACATTGTGGACTAGGAACGTACCAGCTATCACATCGGGAATGAGTTCTGCTTCTTGAGTGGTTAGCTGGAATGCTCTTACATTCTTATTTGTAGTTCCTTCTGCAGGTTTAGCTTTGTTGTCAGCTGGTTTAACTAATTTTGGGCAGTCTGGCCTAAAATGTCCAGCTTCTCCACAGTTGTAGCAGACTGTTGCTTTCTTCTTTCTGCAGTCTTCTTCTTGATGTCCTGGAATTTTGCAGAAATTGCAATATCCCTTGCATCTTCCAAAATGCTTTCTCTTGCAGGAATTGCAAAATGGATCAGTGGAAGATTGTCCAGCTCCTTTTCTCCTGAAACTACTACGGTTACCCACACGGAATCCTTGGGTAATCTTTTGAGCTACTTCCTTTTTTCCGGTTTTCTTCACTTGTGCGTATCAGTTCGTCAGTTAGGGTGTTAGCTAATTCTACCGCATCGTCAATAGTGCGAGGTCTCGCAGCTTTAACGATATTATGGATTTCACCAATTAATCCCCAAATATAGCGGGAAATAAGCACCGGTTCTGGCGAAGCCAGGGTTGGTACTACTCTCGCATATTCGAAGAATGTCGAAGTATATCCACGACAATCTACACCCATCATTTGATGGTTCAGGAACTTATTCGCCATTTGTTCCTTTTCATATTCAGGACAGAATTTCCTCTCCATTAGCTGTTTAAATTCTTCCCAACTCATGGCATAGGCCATGTTTCTTCCTTTGGCTTGAAGTACCGTATTCCACCATTCTAGCGCCCCTTCTTTGAAAAGATGCGACGCATACATGACTTTGTCTTCCTCAGCACACTTACTTACCATGAGTACTGCTTCGGTTTTCTCCAACCAATGCAGTGCTGTAGTTGCCTCTTCATTGCCTGCAAATTCAGCTAGTTTACAAGCAAGGAATTCTTTGTAAGTGCAACCAGGCGTTGCAGTTTTCATTTTCTTAGGGAGTGGGGCCTGCCGTGAATCATTATCGTTGTTAGTATGATTGCCACCTCCGTTTACACTATTACTGAAGTTATCTTCTTGGGTACGTTTACTAGGAATGATTTGTTGAGGTTCAACAGGTTTCTGGGCAGCAGCAAGGATTGCTGGAATAGCATTGGCTATTCCTTGAGCAACGATATTCTCGATATCTTGCCTAGTCATAAATTGATCTTCCTGGTGTTGCTCAGATTGGTTAATCTCGTTAACTGGTTCATTATTAGCGTTTTCCATCTGGTAATTAATATATATAAACTATTAACATAGAAATAAATATAAATTATATGCAAAATAATCATACAATACAACACACGTATAGCCAAAATTGTCGATTTCTCGATTCCCATTTTATATATTATGCATCAGTACACACGGTTATCTTACAAAGTTTTATTTGTAGTTATTTTACAAGATTATATTTTACTATTATTATTATTATACAATCACAGTTTCACAACCCCACTATCCCTCATCAGTGACATTTCAGTAACGACGTTCCCTCTCGTCGTACTTCCAGGAGATTTGTTATCCTACCTCCCGAATCCTATTCCCTGCACCTATCAGCTCTTCGCCAAAATGGCGAAGTTCAGCTAAGTTTTCATTACTCATTGGTGGGTTTGGTATAGGTTCTGGGTCGAACTGAGGGAAAAAGGTATAAGGGTTATTGAGAAGGTTTTGAAACTGCCAGTCATTAGTCCACCACTCGTCCATTCCTAGAGGTTGGGTGTGGATTAAAGGTTCAGGAACGTCTGGTTCCAAATTTATTGGAAGTTGAATTTCAGCAGGATAAGGGTAGAGGTTGGTGTTGACAGGTATAATGATATCACAGCTTGCCAATATGCGATCTAATTCTTCCTGTAATGGCAACTCCTCGACTTGTTTAGAACTCTCCCCAATTTCCATTTCTACTTGCCTAGATCCTTCCCCGATCTCAATTCCTTTTCCTTTATCCATGGGATTCTCTATTTTGGGAATCTTCCAAGTCGCTGGTTTCCTCCTACGTACATGCCTCCAGCCTACGAAATCTTCTCCTTTTCTTAGGCTTTGGTTTCTCCGGAGGTGGAGCGTGGAATTCCATAGGTTCTTCCACATCGGCTATGTAACCAGTGAAGTCATTGGAAACCTCTATTTTCACCGGATAAAGATTGAGATTCTGAAGGGCTTCAGATAACTCATTCATGCTGTTTAGCATATATGCAAAATGCACAAAAATGCTAAGTTAAAATTTTATAATAGAATTTCACAGAAAACATTCAAGTATTATTGCATACCGTGTGACTAATTTAATACAAAGGATAACTGAAAATTTAAAACATACTAGAGTTTATTGTAAACTTATTAATTTACTGGGTAAAGTTTCTGGCTAGTAGATGATATGGGTGCTAGGACTGAGTCAGGGTATTTAAATATTAGCATTTACTGCTACAGTTGTTAAGATATATAAAGATCCACCCATTTTTCATCTAACTTGTCTTCCCATGGTGGGTTATTGCCAAATTTCTGGGTTTCCTGATTAACTCTTAGTTGTAAATTCTTCATTTTCTCTTGGCTTTTCCTAATAATTAAACTTCTTTTATTAGGAGAAAGTGGTTCCTCATATTGTGCCTTACGGACAAATATTCCTTCCTCAATATTTGTTGGGCATCTTGAGGATGAAGTTCCTTTTTCTTTCGGTGAAGTATCTAATTTATGATAGATGTCCAAAAGTCTTTGTTTACCCATACTGTAAACAAATATTCAAATAATAAAACACGTAATCACAAAATGGCAATCAGTAAAAATTAAGTATTTTCTTAAATACTTAATTGGCTTAAATCAATGGCTTGATCAGTGGCTCTGATACCACCGTTTCCTGTCACGGCCCCAACCTCGGTTTGACCCGGTCAGGAGCTGCGGGACAGGAACCCGTGGTATTTAAATGTTGCGACAGCGGAAGATTTTAACAAGATCTTTTTAAAAGTTGAAATGCCTGATTGTTTTATTTCATAATCCGGGATAAACCCCGAAATTTACAATAGAGGAATTTTACTAGGAAATTCCCTGATTTATTAAAACATGTTTATTCATTTTAACTGAGCCACCTCTTTAAGCTTGTTAGTGCTCCGTAGCACGTTTTCCTTGATTTACAGCAGGTCGCCTGAAACATGTTTTAAAAATATTTTGTCAGCGGGGAAATACTGGTGAATCATTCATTTTGACAAAATGACACGTAGTTATAAATTACAGCATAAGAGCGATTACAATGGCTTCTATCTTATTTTTATCCGGCGTCGTGTCACATTGCGTGACGATGGTCATACCACTATTGGGTCATGTCACCCAAGTAGTGATGATTATCACTGTTAGGGCCTATTAGCCTAACCTGTGTTAGGGCTTATTAGCCTAACCCGTGAGAAATTAGTAATGTGCACAATACCCCACTAGCCAGTGATTAAGATAACCATGACTTAATCCCTGTAATTATAACATTTGAAAATAATTGGAGTATTGTAAAACATTTGATAAAAAGAGAATGACTCACTTTGCAGATTTAACGGGCAGGGTTTAAGCCTACTGATTAGCCTGATAACCTAATTTAAATAACAATGCACACGAACGAGGTCAGTAACTAATACAACATTTACGATAATTCACGAGATTAAACCCTCACAACGAATGACAAAGTGCAATACTTAAACATCCATCGAATTCACGACGAATGACAAAGTATAAACCCAATTTGAGCAGCACTTAAACATCCATTGGATAGTTTCAATCGATCGGACATTGAATCGTAGCAGCGATCGAGTTAATACCCGGTATCAGAGCAGCGCCTTGCTATATTAATTGAAATTTCGACTTCAGAGTAATGAGAATTCGTTTTTGAAAGTTTTCGTCGACACAGAATGAAAGCTCCTGAGCTAAGCTAGTTATAGGTGAAAAATAGGGCTCACGCGGCCCGCGTGAACCTAGGCTTGACCTTTACGCGGCCCGCGTAAAGACCTAGTCTAGGCGTAGGTTTGATTGGTCACGAGTAGGCTTGCCATCTGGCCACCACGTGGCTCGGGAATGCTTATCCGATCAACCTGACATTGACGCGGCCCGCGTAAGACTAAGCCAACTCTTACGTGGCCCGCCTGAGAACCATAGGTCTTGATTTCTTGATTTTTAATGTGTGGTATGGTTTCAAGGGTTCAGGTTTTTACTTACGGTTCAAATTGGAACATTTTTTAGAGTCCTTACATTCGTCATCGGGGATAGCATTTCTCAAATCGTCTATGTTAAAGAACAGGTCTTCATTCGCGGGATTGCCACGATCTCGATTGCCTCTACGGTCGGAATTAACATTCTGATCATCAAGGTGAACGGATAAGGAGTTTTGTCGGTGAAGGTTTTGTTGTTGGGGTGTTCTTTGGGTGTTGTTGGGATTTTGGTTTTGGAAAGGTGGTGTGGGTGGTCTAGAATTGTTATTGCCACCCGGTTGCTCTTGAGGTATAGGTTGAACGTTTTGGACAGGGTGAAAGGTTCCTCGGGATTGGAATTGGTTTTGATTGAGGTTTGGGTGATTGGAGTTTTGGTTTGCCATTAAATAGGTTTCAATGGATGGTATGGATTGTGGTGTTTGGGTGGCTTGGTTAGAAACAAGGGTTGCTTCTAACCGGCTTGCTAGGTTCCTTCTTGCAACTCTTTCAATTTCTGGTTCGTAGACTAACGGTGAAGTCCTCCTAGAGTTCCGGGTATGCATGCACTACCTGTAACCTGCACAAGTAACACAACCCGCGTAACAAGGAAAAAGATAAAGTACAAGAAAAGAAACTATGCAATTTAAACAGTTAATCACACAAATTCAAACAATATCCAAACACAAAGCGCACGCACTCCCCGACAACGGCGCCAAAATTTGATCGGAGTGTCGTGCTCCGGTCAAAGATAATATTTATAGTCCCAAATTACCCTTAACAAATAGTTAGTGGTAGCAAGGGGTCGAACCACAAAGAGTATATGGTTTGCGAGTGGATTTGATTGAATTGAAATATGTGTCACAACTTATGAAGCTAGCTATCTTGTTTTTATGAATTTTGTTTAATTGAAAAGATTTGAATTAAGATTACTAAAATAATTGGATTTCTTAACTACTAATGATTAACAAATTGCAAGAATTGAAATTGATTGTTTAAACAAGATATCGAAAACAAGGTTCACACCCGGTTTCAACAAATGCAAGACTTAGGGTTACTATGTGTTTTAATTTTCTTTACTCAAAATAATTCATTAACGGGTCACAATCACAAAGCTTAGGTGCCAATCGCTATCAACGTCATAGAAAACGGACCACGATGCACTTCGTTACTTTGAACTAGCAAATCCTATCAAAAGACAAGGCATAAATACGTGTATTCATTTCACAAAGTCAAATTTAATCATTCACTCGATAATTCGCAAATTCAATACAAACGTAGGACAATTGTCTAAATATTCAAATGTAATTCAAGTTGTCATAAAGCAAATATCAAAACATAATAAACCCTAATTCTTACAAAAGTCTACACCGGGTGAAACCTCCAAGAAATTAGCCGCTAATGGAAGGATGAACGCTATCACCGGAAGTTGAGAACTTAAATAGCATCATCTTGAAGCTTTGAAGTGGTGAAAATGGTGGTTAGGGTTTGGATTGGTTGGTGGTGATGAATGGATTGAAGTGAAGATGATGATTAGGGTTAAGGAATGAGAATGGTGATGATTCGGTTGTAGATTCGGGTTGTAGGTATGATGGCTGGTGAATTGGTAATGGAAGATTGATGAGAATAGGCTCCAAGGTGAAGATTCAAAACTCTGAGAAGTGTAACTCCCCGAAAATTAATGACCAAGATGTTTTTTTATCATTCCAAAACCAAGAAACCAAAAATTGTGCGACGTCGTCATTGGGAAGCCGTCGCCGACGGTCTGAAGCCCCGTCGGCGACGGTGTGTGCTTCTTCAAAAACGGCCGACGGCCAATCTTGCTGCCTACGGGCATTTCTGGCGACGGAGTAATACAACACCCATCGGCGACGGCCCATATGGGCGTCAGAAACGGTGCCTGAATGTTTCAACTCTCATTTTTTCGCATTCCTTGCTCCCGGTTGACCCGTTTCGCGTCCCGGTGGTCCGGTTTTCACTCCAATGACCCGTAAAGCTCCCGAAATGCTCCTTAAACTCTGCTAGACCTGCAAAATAAGTATCTAATCAAAAGTAGGCTATTCGAAATTAAAACTTGTGTAATAACATCAAATTAAGCAATTACAAGCACCGGTTTTCGACCACGTATCAGAGGTGTAGGAAAATTTGTTCCTTCGGCGCTGAGGATTTCACTAGGAGTTTTAGAGAGGTCCGATACATTATAGAATCTTGACCCAGAACTTCTTCCGCGCTGAGATCAATCATTTCTGCTATAAGGGGCGCTCGTCCTCTATTTCTGGACGGGGCTTTGTCAAACACGGATCCTCCATTCTTCTTCCAAGGAGACATTTTCTGATCTGCTTCGGATGCCGGATTACAAGCATTTTTCTCACGAGCAAAGGCTCGGGCACGTTCCATGAGTACTTCCATTGTTTTTGGGAGATTTTCGTGCAACTTTTCTACCAACTGATTATTCCGGACACCATGACAAAAGCCGGATATCCTCAGTTGATCTACCACCCCACTGATCTGCATACTTTCCCGATTGAAACGGTCGATGAAACTATTTAGAGATTCGCCATCTTTCCTTCGGATGTTATGTACTTCGGTTATTTCCTTGGAGTAATGCCTTTGTTGGCTAAAATTCTGGAGGAATAACCTCTGGAATTCTTCAAAATCATTGATTTCTCCTTCATTCAGTGCATCAAACCACACACGTGCGGCTCCAGTTAACGTTTGTGCAAACATAAAACACCAAGCTGGCATCGGCCATTGTTCGACTCGTGCGGCTCCATCGAAATCAAACATGTGATCATCCGGATCTGTGGTGCCATCATATTTCTTTGTTGTGGTTGGCATTTTAAGCTTCGGAGGAAGCTTGGCGTGAGTGATGCGAGCACTGAATTTGGATTTAGCCGTCACAGATACCGGATGGTATGGTTTAGTGAGCTCTGGGTCATTGACCCCTTCTATTTGGGAATCAGTTCGCATCACGATTGCTGGAGATGGTCCGGAAGAGACCTGCAGAAAACTGTTATAAGTTTTCGAAGTAAAAACTGTGGAGAAAGTAGGAGAGGCGAAAATTATAGGACCCATAGTCCTTACCGGAGTTTCGTCATGAAAGAGCCTAGTTCGTAAACCGAGGATCTGTTCATCTCTAGTCTGTTGGGCTTTTAATCGTTGTAAGAGACTCGCATTTTTGGAGAGAAATTCCGCGTCAAACTCTAATGCCTGTGAAGTAGGCATCAAAATGAACAGTAGTGTCGTTCCTGGTCCCGAGCTCAAAGGAGCTGAAACCATGGAAGTAATGCTTGTTGGAGCTGTAGTTTGTACACTAGAAGCAATGGATCCTGAATTTAAAGAACCCGAGGCCGCCATAGATCAGTTATTTCGTGCCTCAAGAAATTCACAAAGTGAAGGACTGTAAGCTATGAAATCGGATGGCGCCAATTGAAGATCCAAAATTCGGCCAAGGCCAGAGCCTGTAAACACAGTCTGGATCTTGTAGGAGATGAGGGCTTGAACCTGCAAAAGAGAAAACCATTAGGCTCGCCATAGAGAAGGGACGGCCTCTCTGCGACCACCCTCTGGCGTGAGGATAAGTATTTGATAGAGAGAGAAAGTAGAGAGAGGAAGTAAGGACGAAGGTTCAGAAAATCGTCCTGGGCTTTGTGTGACACCAGTGCCTCTGCGACCATCAATCAAATACCAAATTTATGAAATATTGTGTTTCATACTTGGGATTTGTAAAAATAGGTGTATTGTTTGCACATATCAATTCATGTTCGATTTCAAGCTTTAAATCGCTTTCTGGAAGGTTATACGCGCACTGATGCATAAATATAACTAGTTTAATGCAACGAACACTCTGGAATAGTGAAATAGGCTTAACATACCTTAAATAATCTTTATATAACTTAGAAATAAGTTTTGGAGGGTTTGGTGTGGCGAAATCAAGTTTATTCGCTTACAGGGACTAATTTCGACAAACTGCGAAAGTATGCCGATTTGTACTGTAACGAACATTCTGGAACTTGATCATAAGTAAAATATGCCCTAAATATCCTTTACATAGCTTAGAAATAGGCTTTGAGGTGTTTGGTGCGCAAAAATAAACTTTCTTGATCAATAGGGACTTAAAGCATCAAAAAGTGCATAAGTTTGCATTTTCACGCATATCTTACGTTCTGAATACATCCGGACATCCAAAAATTTATGTAATCAATAAAATATTTTATTTTAGTGATTGGCTTGATAAAAATCCATTCGTCGCGTAATTTGGACCGTTTTTCGCGTTCGTTCGTGTTTCATCGTAATTAACCGAATAACGCAACCGTACGGCCAAACGAACCGACATACGGGATATTTTTGAGCATGTTTCAAGTTCCCTATACTTTAACTTCATTTTAGAGCCTTGAAATGAGGTTAACGGGGTTTAAACGCATCAAAAATGGCTTAAAAGTGTTGCAGGGACCATTTCTACCATTTTGGCAAAATTGTTGGAGCTGGCACATGGTGGTGCTGCGCCACCACCATAAGCCTTTGCCGTGGCGCGACGCCATGGCCCTATCTGGGCAGAAAATTGATTTTTAGCATTTTTCATCAATGGGATTGAACTTGGGGGTCTTTTTTGTAACTTTTTCTATACCGTTTGATGGTTTTGGGGCACCCCTAGTATTCCAAAACCTTGTGTCCACTTGGACGTTCCAGATTGATGCTCGTTTATTGAGGAACGATCCTAACGGTTCTTCACTTTCTATAAATATCCACCTTCCTTATTTGCATTCTTCACACTTTGATTCTGAAATTTCTCTAAGTTGATGTGATTATCACTTCATACCTGAGAATATTTGGAATCAAACCTCCATTCTTTGACCTTTTGTAAGTCCTCTTTCGTTCTTTTATGCGTTTTAGCATGAAAGTCAAACTTTGTTTGACTTTCTGCATTGACCAGTTTATGGTCAACACAAAGTTCGTTTGAACTTCATAACATGAGCGTAATCACGATGGTTTTAGTCTCTCGTGACTATACCTACTGATTACCACGTTATTTAGGCTTAGTGACGAGTCGTAGTTTCGGCCAGAATACGCATTTATACGTATTTTGTAACCAAACTACTCTTTGGTATCAAAACCGTTTGTTTTGATACCAAACCTGTTTTCAAACCTTGTTAAACATGTTTTAACATGTTTAGCTCGTCACTTTAGGTTTAGTACTTATATAGGGTTGTAAGGTAAGCGGTCTAATCAACCGCTTAGACTTTCGAACCCGACCCGTTTGGTTGATCATTAGGATCCGACCAAACTCATTAGGTGACCATATTTGTATAGGGAATAACCTTCCGAGGTTATACCTTATGGTCACTTTGTTTAGTTAGTTGTATGATAGGTAATTTATATGCCTTAGGAAAATGACCAAAATGCCCTTTTTGCGCATAAATTCATTTTAAGCATATGTAACCTAAATTTTGACATCTAAACTGATTAGGCAATATTATTAGACATGTTAAGGCATATATTACTTATCATAGGACTAGTTAGGCGGTTCAAACGCGTTTTACGTGAACGACGCGTTAAAGTAGCGTAAGCTACCTAAACGGGTCGTAAGCACTTAGGATAGGTTTCCTTTTAGAATGTAGGCTTTGTTAAACCATATTACATGAGTTTCTATACTCATTTGGTTTACGAAACCTTATTCTATCCAATCTCCTGATTCAGATCCGGTGGTGCCGTCTGATTTCCGTGATCCCTCTAGCTTTGCTTGGTTGTTATTCAAGACTTCTAAGCACCCTCAAGTGAGTACATAGTCCCCTCTTTTACTGTTTTCAAACTGTTTTGGGGTGGAACACATGTGCCTACTTGTTACTTTCATGCTTTCCATGTTTTCATATCATATACTTGCTATGTTCATTAGTACACTATTAGTACATGATTTCATTATGTTTTGCTATGTATATTCACTTAACATGCTAGCCCATTGTTTTACATTTTGAACTGTTCAAACCATTTGTAACCATTTGATGTATGTGAACCATTGGTAATCATTTGATATATGTGAACCATTTGTAACCATTTGATGTATGTGAACCATTGGTAATCATTTGATAAATGTGAACCACTTGTAACCATTTGATTGATGTGAACCACTTGTAACCATTTGATATATGTGAACCATTTGTAACCATTTGATATATGTGAACCATTTGTAACTGTTTGAACTGTTGGGTTAGGGAAGTGATTAGGTAACGGGCGGGTGTAATGTGTTAAAGGCACGGTGGATACGCCGCTGGTACTTCCTATATATAAGTGCATTTAACACATTATATATCGTTGCGTTATCTAGATCACTTGGGTAAACGATTTTGAAACGATGTCACACAATGATGTTTTTTTGAATAATAACCATACGAGTTTTATTAACAAGTTTCTATGACATATTTTACAATTTGATTTCATAAAACAAATGTTTTGGAGTTAAGAATCATGGCTACGAGATTTTATAAATCATATCCAACTTGATTTGAGTTGGTTAATTATGTCGCAATACTATACTTTTCAAAATAAGGTTTTTAAATAAGTATTGCAACATGTAAAACGAGCCATGAATCTGACACTCACAAAAAACCTATGTACTCGCCGACATTTTTATGCTGATGTATTTTCACATGTGTTTCAGGTACCATAGTTGATGATATTTGATGATCATATTGATGCATGCTCACATAGGAACGGACGAGGCCATAGTGACTTAATAACAATAAAAGTCTATTTGTTCATGTTTTGTTTCTAATTCCAATGTAATGTAATACATTTAATTGAATAAAATGAAACTGTTTAATCCATGGTTGTGAAACAATGATTCTGTTATAACACTCCCCGACGTTTCCGCCACGTTTTGTTGTTTTACGTGGTCGGGGTGTGACACTTTGTACTTGAATGTGTATTTATAATGGTCAACTAAGATGACGTCATTCATCCAGACGCACTTGTTCGGTTATCCGTCCTCGGTGACATGGGGCACGGAGGTCTTCAGAGTGTTCGTCCATAGGTGATTCGGTCCGTCCCTTTGGATAAGGTCCGGATTCGGATATGTATCTTCACTTCTGCAATCAACCACATAAAAAACTGAGTTCATAATGAAATGAAGATCATAATAATCCAACAATCTTTTTACTACCCAAAATTTGTTCTAAGTTTGCGACTTGCGAGTCACAAATTACTGAACCACCATGAATTGAAGGAAACAAACTGGACAGGAAATTGAAATTTTTCCTTGATGAATGCAAGCGATGTGAGCCTGGCAAAACGGTTTACTTGGGTTGGTCCAACTAGGATCTGGGCGAAATGGGTTTGGGTCAAAACAAACCACTTTTAAAAAGAATCAATTTGATTTGTGTCAAAACTAGTTCTTAACCAAGTGGGCCGGGTTTGAAAATAGTTGTTTTAGAAAAATCAAAAGGGATTCCTCTGATATAATATTATGGCAGCTAGTGACAACGGGTGAAGGTGTCAACAACAGTGTAGGTGAGCAGTGTAGCTAGCATTGTCGTGGTGATGGTGGTAGTGGGAGCGGTATCTACGGTGACAACATGGTGATGGTGACGACAATTTACTGTAACATCCCCATTTTTTTGATATATTATAACGTAAACATATTATTTTTATCCAAACACTGATAGATTGTGCGATTTCGGTTGTCATTTTAGAAATCAAACTAAAATGTAAGGGAGGATGGTGTGGTTCGGTGAATGGATCGGGGACTTCATTTCACTGATCGGTGAATCACCCCTTCCCCTTTTCGTTGATCGGTGAGTGTGATGTTTCAATGTATAGTCATCGATGCGGGAAGAGGAGAGAAGGAGGAGGGAGGGGGGTTTAATGGTGGGTCCCAACCCCTTTCAACCAATCACAATTTTTTTTAAATTCTTTACCACTCTCTAAGTGTTTGAACCATACCCTCTAATTGAGTGTAAAATGTGGAGTAGAATGGGGAGTTGACATGGCATGCTATTATTGGGTAGAGAATAACTCAAACACCCTAGAGTGATTGAACCATACCCTCCACCCTAATAAGTACAGGTGGCCCATCTTGTGGCTGAAGTCCAATTGAATCACACTTATGGGACTTGATTTGGCACAATGACAAATTTAAAATTAAATAATATGTGTTGTTTATAACTTGTTGGGTAAGTTCAATCTCAATTATATAGCTAAATCAAGAATGATGTGTTCGTGATAAGTTTTATGAAGTTTTGTATTATAAATCTTAACTAATGATTCAGATGAGTTAGGGGCTGTTTGTTTACCTCTTAATAAGGCTCTTAATGATTCAGATATCTTATTGGTTCAGCACTTAATGGTTCAAACTATTTGTTTCGCGAGCAAATGTCTGAATGGTTCAGACATTTGCCTCTGAATGGTTAAGTATTATATTGAGTCTGAATGGTTAAGACCTCTAATCTAATCTGAATTGGTCAGACATTTGCCTTTTAACGGTTAAGCAGTATACTGGCTCTTAATGGTTCAGACCTCTTACTGGTTCAACACTTAATGGTTCTGACCTCTTACTGGTTCAACACTTTACCATTCAGAAGTTGACAAACAGCCCCTTAGACTAGCAATTTGAACCGTTTTAAATGAAAATCCATGATATAATTTGCAATCTCGGTGAAAATGATGATTTTAACTAGAACTAACATGAAATTGCAATTTGGTGAATTCATTGACCAAATTGACTAAAGAACTGGCAAAATAATTGGGGGATCCTTTATAATTTTAAGCAAATTTAACAGTGGTGACTCTGATCGAGAACTCAGAATTTATGGAAGCAAACTGTCATTTGGTTTGTGTCTAAACGAGTTCTTACCAAACAAGCCCGGTTGAAAACAGTCATTTTAGAAAAATAAATTATCAAAGTGAGTTCACCTACTTTATTTTTGTGGCGACTAGTGATGACATATTGGGCGGTAGCGATGGTGTAAGAGGCGTCATGGCGATGATAGCGGCGAGGCGGTGGGGTGGGGGCGTTGAGGACGATGACAATGGCAAAGGTGGCAACGAAGGTGGTGTTGGTAGCAGTGATGGCGAAGGCAGCAGTGCTGGTTGCTTCAACGGGGCCAGTGGCGGTTGTAGACTTTGAACGTATTTTCCTCCGGCGATCCCATACTAACCGAAAGTTTACCCCGTTAGTCTTTTGATGACGTGGATTGCTTATGTGTCAAAGAGAGAGAGGGGGGGTTGTGGAAGCTCCAGCAACAAGTCAGCCTAAGGTTGTCGGAGCCGGCGATGATATGGTGGTGCAAGTTCTAACGAAGAGAGAGGGTCCAGGTCAGGCTTTATAATGACATGTAAGTCCAACCACCCTTGGGTTTTTTTCTAGTTACATGGGTTTGTTTTCTGACGACATACACTTCTCCTTGCATTTGGTTATCAGATGTGTAGCATTATGGTTGGTCGGACGAGATCTCTGATGATCGGTGTTAAGGAAAATGGACATATGGTGGCGGATAAGAGTGGAAACACTACTAAGCAGGCAGTGGGAGTGCTACCGACTACTATGGTGGTTATTGGCGTCAGCAGAGACGACCTTTGGCTATTGGAAAAGTTACTTGGTGGTCAATGGTAGTTGTTGATGATGTGTGATGCGATTCTTAGTCAACATGGTCGACCCGGGTCAAACTCAATCAACGAGTAAATACGAATCAAAATCGGGTATGGGTCAACTTGATCAAAATCGTCAACTTGATGTGCTCTGAGCGATCTAATTAAATTAACTAATTTTAACCTTAAACTTGACACTCTAAATTTTAAATTTATAAACTAGACTCTCTAAAAACCTAGACCACACAACCGGCAAATGTAAAGCTTAAGTAAGTCCGAGTATCGAACCCACGAAACTCTACTGATTTCTAACAAACTACTAAAATTTAACTAAATTACTCATTAAAACTAACGAAGACACAAACTTAGACTGAAATCTGGATCAAATGATGAAAAAACACTACCTAGGTTAGAATCCTACACATGAATGACACGTTCTATCGGTTATGGAACTATTATGGAAAACGGGATCATAAAATACTAAACTTAAAGGATAACCTAAAAGACCCTCAACCCGTCTCGAGAGGAAACCTACGGAAACCTAAAATCCGGTAAACTATCGATTTAGAGGATACCCTCACGGGCTTTCCTACTGTAATAATAAAGTATCCCCTAGGCGATTTACCTCACAGCGTGAAAGTCATGTGTAACTATGGATTCCTGATTAGACTCAATAAACAAACATTGAAAGGGAAACTAAAGGGATCTTCTCACAAAATATCTAACCCTAGCAATCTAACACTAAAGACAGACCGACAACCTCTCACCTCATAGCTATCGAGATGGGTAGAACACTTAATTCAAACCCTCAATCAGAGTTCTGACGGAAAACATGCATAATTAACCGTAAACTAATCGCAAACACACAGTCCACAACCTAACTTGCATTCATACATGAAAGACATCCACAAAAACACAAGTGAAAGATGTGATAAAGTTTAAACAAGATTAAATACACATAAACATCTAATCATTAAAACCAAAGTTCTTTACTTTAATATTAAATCCACAATTTTAATCCGTAAACCAAAAGAAACATATATCAAACAAGTGTATTCATCTTTGACCTAGGCAGTGTATAAGGTTTTAGCCAACAATCATGGTAGAAACATAACCAAGGTTTAAAACAAGTTCACAACTTGTATCGATAATCATAGAAAACAAGAAAACGATAGAACCGAATGATTAATAAGCGAGAATCTTGATCCAAGCTCTTCAAAACCTTCAATCCTCAGCTTCTTGAACTTCCAGATCGCCCCCACAAGTTCCAAGTTCATCATCTGGTTGTTAATTTCCGTCCAAGTTATTGTATATAAGGTTATAAACTCCAAAACATGGCCAAACTCAATTTTCTGCGTAATGAGGCCCCTCGTGCGACGCGAGGGGTGTTGATGCTTCTGTTCACGCGACGCGATAATAGGTTTTGACCGCCTTTGACTTTGCTCCTCTCGCGTGTCGCGAGAGTGATGTCCATTCCCTGTCGCGTGACGCGATAGGGCATTTTTTCTATTAATCTTTGTCTTTTCATTGCTCGATTAACCATACGCGTCCCGGGACTCGGTTTTCACACCTAATCTCGACATAATCACTCATTTGTGTTATGCGAGTGTTTTTCGAAAACGTGTGTATTATGTCGGCCTTAGGAAAGGCAAAATTGTATTCAACCTTGGGAAAGGTTTCTTCGTACGAACTGTAGTATGTGTGTCCACACGAAGATGTAGTTTTCGCGAGTTTGAGCGAGAGTATCAGAAGTGGGCTTGTGCAAACCCCTACTGGGTTCGCACAAAGCTGGTCTATTGGTACTTAGACTATAGACTAGGTCAACTTTACATGACTCGACCTAATTCCCTATAGTTATGGCTCTGATACCAATCTGTCACACCCCAACCGATGGCGGAATCATCGGGGCGTGGCACTGAGCGAAACAGATTGTTCAAGATAATCCACAACAACTATTAAAAGACAATATATTTAATGTTAATATCCCATACTACTAACAAATAAAGCAAAAACAGTCATTACAGATAATAAGTCTAAAAAACAAGTCTATTCCGACAACTCGGATTTTATTGTGGGTTTCTAGACTTCCTAACTTGATTCAGCATAGCATAGCATCCAATCAACCTGTCACATATGTTAAAATAAAGTCAATACATAAAATGTAAAGGTGAGTACACAAGTTTGCATAGCATATAGTATGAAAAGTGTTTACACATAACCAGCATGTAACACGTAACGGGCGAAGCATGTAACTATCAACAATGATTACAACTTAACCACGAGACTGCATTGTAGAGTATGCGTGACACATGTTCAGCGAACACGTTGTTGGAGAGTGTGAGACATGAGTGTTTATTTTACGTGGTTTAGCTTGTTTTATTTGATCATATGCTTGGAATTGGATTATTGTGAGAGTTTGTATGTTTGCAGGTAAGAACGCGTAATTTGGCGTAAGCTATGACGTGTTAGAAAGAAGCGCACATGTGACATGATTAAAAAAAAGATATTAAAAGGGATTGAAAGAAGTTATTAAATTAATTGATCATCATGACATCCATGATTTTACATGTATAGAGGGAGGTGATCAAGCACATTAGTTTAATCATCATCAAGATTATGAAGGATCACATAAATTTTAAAGGATCACATTAGCTGCCTTCTTTGTATTTCACGTGAGGACAAGAAATGAACATCATCATAGGGACTTCACTTTTTGGCAGCAGACTTCGAAAAGAGGAAGAGGGATCATTAACTCGGAAGTTACACTCACTTTTGAGTTTTGAAACTTGTTCTTGAAGCCGAATTCACCTACCAATCACCTGCCATTCTATCTCTACAACATCTATCACCCGAATCAAGATCATCACCATTAACAATCCTTAATCACCAATCATTCCACAAACCCTAATCATCCACCATTCATTCATCCATCAAGCTTCAAGATGCTTTCATTCACGTTCCAAACATCCGGTGATCAAGCTTCTTCAACCATGAGCGGCTAATCATCTCGGTTTCACCCCGGTGTAGGTAGTTGTTAATTCTAGGGTTTCGAATTGTTCTTGTTTCAACTTAGTGACAATTTGTGTTTGATTTTTGAAACTTTTGACAATAGTGTTACCTTTGTTGCGAATTCGTAAATTGTCGAACGATGTTAAAAGTTATGACTTTGCAAAATGGTGATATGTAATTGTGGATTGTCGTGGTTAGGATTTACTTGTGTTGATTAGAAAGTGTATTCTTGTCCGTTCTTCAGGACGTTGATAGTTATTAGCACCTAAGTCACGGTACACTAAATCCGTTAATCGAATGCATTTGAGTTGAATCTAAAACTTGTAGAAATCCTAGGTTAACAATTGCCGAAACCGGGTGTGATTCCTCTTTCTTATTATTGTTCTAGTAATCAATTTTCTCATAATTGTTAATCATTAGTTGTCAATTAATTTAATCAATTCATTTAATCTAAACTCACTTCTCTCAATTAAACAAAAACACAAAAACATTCTAGTAAGCTTCATAATACGTGACATTCTTGATAATTCAATCGAATCCACACACAAACCACATACTCTTCGTGGTTCGACCCCTCACTACCACTAGCTATTTGTTAAGGGTAATTAGGGCATATAAATATTATCTTTGACCGGAGCGCGACACTCCGATCAAATTTTGGCGCCGTTGCCGGGGAGCTAGTGCGCTTAGTATTTCATTGCTTGTTCGGTTTTAGTTTAGTTTATTTTCTTTCTTTTTTTTTTGTATATTTGTGATTTTACTTTGGGTGGTCGAGCTTGTCTGTGCAGGTACATGTTTTGCAGGCACATCTTTCAATATGAATTGGGTAGATGATGATCCGTGTGAGTGTTGCGGAAGCGGAGAGCATTATTTAGAAGATTGCTCTGTTTTCCACGCAAAAGTTCAAGCCAATAGGGAGCGGGAAGGCTACCTTAGCGGATTATATGATTATAGGAGGGCGGACTATGAAGATTTCAGTGGTCCATCCTCATATTATCCATATGATAATCCACCACCACCACATTATCAAGAATACTACTATGAGCCCGAATTGCCATACTTCTCAAGTTACCAGGAGGAGTATGATGATTATGATAATGAATACCCTCAACCGGTATTCGAGGAACCTCAAGAGTCGGTGCATTCCAAGCTCGATGCCATCATGAATGCTATGAATGCCCTTACTAATTCACATCAAGCTCTTACTAATTCACATCAAGAATTCAAAGCCGAAATAAAGAAAGAGTTTGAAGTAAGGGATAAAGCACATGAAGCATTGGTGGTGCAAGTGGGTCAATTAGCGGAGGAATTAGCCCAATTTAAACGCGAGCGGGAGGTTTTAGCTAATGGTACAATGGTGGATGGTGATGTGGTGGAAGAGGTTATGGAACTTCCGGAGCAAGTAATTGAATGTTTGAACCGACCGGAAGACATGACATCGCAAGACGAATCGGATTCGAAAGAAGCTCACATTCATATTCATCCTTCTCCCAAACTTATCACTCCAACCAACAAAGTTGGGGATGCGGGTTCGGGCATAAGGATTCGAAAAGTGGCGTTGAAAGACATTGGCCATGTTGTTAAGAGACGACCCCGAAGTTGTACATTGTGTATGCCAAATATAATAAAAAGAGTATGGATTCGGCATGCCAAATACCGAGCGTATGTAGGCAACTCGGTAGGAAAATGTGCATTTCGACCACCATGAGAGGCAAATCAGGTATAATTGTTGTAGAGTTTGTACTATTATTCGTTTTAATTTTTTTTCTTTGCCTAGTTAAATGAACGTTGTGGGTGTGTTCCCTATATAACCCTCACGAGACCTCTCGTCCTCCCAAGCTATTGGGGGGGTTTAAAAGGGCTTGTTGCATAAGCTAAATGCAACCATGATTCCTACGAAAGTGAGTTAGGTTTGTTGTTGTTGTAAATTATTTTCCACATAAATCAAAGTGAAATAACGCATGGCTTGGTAATACTTTCATAAAAATGGTAGAACTAGGTAACTAACAAATTTTGATGGTTGTGAGAAGCATGCTTCTACACAAGGGTTAGAATTTGTAGGTACATGATGTTCGAGAGACAACCGTTTTTATGAAGAGAAGAGGAAGATGTGAGCATCAAGCGACAAAAATCAGGTGCATGCGTTTCCTTTTTACTTTGATTATTAGTTTAATAATAAGTGAATTGTATTTTGTATTTTATTTTTTCCGGGGTGAAATTTTGGGAAGGTTAGCCGTGTCACGTCCCTTGTGCGTTTTAAAACTCTAGTTCTTACACATTGAGGACAATGTTTACCTCAAGTGTGGGGATGGGGGAGTAGTAAAAGTTTTCGATTTTGACCCATTCATTTAAATACTACACATTGAGGACAATGTTTACCTCAAGTGTGGGGATGGGGGAAAATTTCAAAAATATCTTGTTTCAAAAGCGATCTTAAAGCACAAGTAACTAAGTCAACGAGGGATGTCACAACCCATTTGGTCTTTTGTCATGGTCAAGTTCAAATTAATAACATGACGGGTATTTAACGGGTGGTTATTTGGGAATAATTCGCCAAAGAAACTAGCACATCATGCATATCACATACCATACCCTTTATATATGTGAGGTTTTGAGCCACGTTTACATCATAGGATTACATATTCATGTTTCTTTGTTTGAGTGGACCATTAGTCATGTATTGTAGAACTTGTGACTTTTGATACGTTTGAGACCATATACCGAATACAAGCACGAGAATGATTAAGGCATTAGGTGAACTTTTTTTCTTTAAAACCATTTATATATCCTTACCCAAAAAAAATTATCCCCTAGTAGCCCACTTTGAGCCTAATCCTTTCGTTTATCAACCCCTTTAGCCCATAACCTTAAACCTTTTCTTTTAAACCTGTGTGATGAAAATTCGATTGTAGGTCTATTTGTTTGTATAGTTGTGCTTTACATTTTGCGAAAAAAAAATCAAAAAAATAAAAAAAAATTCAGAAAAGTTGAAAAAAAAAAGAGAGAAAAAAAATGTTGAGAAAAATACAAAAATATGAAGTTAGTAGTTGTTGAATAAAAGGCTAAAGTTGTTGCCTTGTAGTTGATGTTTATAGTTTAGTTTTGTTTTGTTTAGAGTAGTCGTTTGTAATAAAAATTGAATTTTCATCACCTTAGCCACTTTAAAACATCCTATTTCCTACTCTTTGCCTAGCCCCATTACAACCCTTCAAAGACCTTTTGACTTGTGCTTAGTATTCGTGTTCAGTGGTGGAGAATGATTGAGTTGCAAGCATATGCGGGTACGTGTTCTAATCGGTTTTGAGTGATTACTTAAAAAAGTGCTAATTCATTATCTAATTAGCGAAATTTTAAACCGAGGGGAGAGAACATTGTGAGGGATGTGCATGATTTATTGGTTTCAAGGGCGGGTTAATTTTGGATAACCATTTTATACGTGATTATTCACTTTTCCGTTAAATATTTCATAAATTGTAAAAAAAGTTTGAACCTGGTATGACATTAGACCTTAACTTATGTCTCGAGAATGGGATGTATGTTTTTCGTTTGACCCACGTGAAAGTGAAAAACATATTTGCTTGAGGGCAAGCAAAAGATAAGTGTGGGGATGTGATGGAGAGTGTGAGACATGAGTGTTTAAATGTTTATTTTACGTGGTTTAGCTTGTTTTATTTGATCATATGCTTGGAATTGGATTATTGTGAGAGTTTGTATGTTTGCAGGTAAGAACGCGTAATTTGGCGTAAGCTATGACGTGTTAGAAAGAAGCGCACATGTGACATGATTAAAAAAAAGATATTAAAAGGGATTGAAAGAAGTTATTAAATTAATTGATCATCATGACATCCATGATTTTACATGTATAGAGGGAGGTGATCAAGCACATTATTTTAATCATCATCAAGAATATGAAGGATCACATAAATTTTAAAGGAAAGACAATAAGTGGCGGCTGCCTTCTTTGTATTTTACGTGAGGACAAGAAATGAACATCATCATAGGGACTTCACTTTTTGGCAGCAGACTTCGAAAAGAGGAAGAGGGATCATTAACTCGGAAGTTACACTCACTTTTGAGTTTTGAAACTTGTTCTTGAAGCCGAATTCACCTACCAATCACCTACCATTCTATCTCTACAACATCTATCACCCAAATCAAGATCATCACCATCAACAATCCTTAATCACCAATCATTCCACAAACCCTAATCATCCACCATTCATTCATCCATCAAGCTTCAAGATGCTTTCATTCACGTTCCAAACATCCGGTGATCAAGCTTCTTCAACCATGAGCGGCTAATCATCTCGGTTTCACCCCGGTGTAGGTAGTTGTTAATTCTAGGGTTTCGAATTGTTCTTGTTTCAACTTAGTGACAATTTGTGTTTGATTTTTGAAACTTTTGACAATAGTGTTACATTTGTTGCGAATTCGTAAATTGTCGAACGATGTTAAAAGTTATGACTTTGCGAAATGGTGATATGTAATTGTGCATTATCGTGGTTAGGATTTACTTGTGTTGATTAGAAAGTGTATTCTTGTCCGTTCTTCGGGACGTTGATAGTTATTAGCACCTAAGTCACGGTACACTAAATCCGTTAATTGAATGCATTTGAGTTGAATCTAAAACTTGTAGAAATCCTAGGTTAACAATTGCCGAAACCGGGTGTGATTCCTTTTTCTTATTATTGTTCTAGTAACCAATTTTCTCATAATTGTTAATCATTAGTTGTCAATTAATTTAATCAATTCATTTAATCTAAACTCACTTCTCTCAATTAAACAAAAACACAAAAACATTCTAGTAAGCTTCATAATACGTGACATTCTTGATAATTCAATCGAATCCACACACAAACCACATACTCTTCGTGGTTCGACCCCTCACTACCACTAGCTATTTGTTAAGGGTAATTAGGGCATATAAATATTCTCTTTGACCGGAGTGCGACACTCCGATCACACGTGAAGTAAAGTAATGTGATCCCTAGCAATCCCTGTCCACGACAGGTGCTGAGTCCAAACTATAGTACTATCGTTGCTAGAGGCGGTATAGTGTAACACTGTATAAGCATAGTACCAGCGTTCATAGATCACGTATAGCATGCGGGAACGGTTAGCGTTTAAAGTGTTTGAGTTGTGTGTTGTGTTTTGATATAGAACGTATGTAACACCCAAAAGTGCGTTAAAAGAAAATGGGTTAGAGTATACTCACAGTGCGTGTTTAGCTAGTAAATACAATCTGTATTGGATTGAAGGGAGTGCGTTGAGTTAGCCTGTTTACAGAAGCATAAGTCTTTGAGTACAGTGTTGAACAGTGCGTAAACAGGATATCGGATGGCTATGTGTCCGAATGGTGATCCGAGCGAATGGGTATAACCCATATGAGCGGATGGTCATCCGAACGGATGGCCATTCGAACGGATGGCCTTTCGAATGAGATGTGTTTGTTTGTAAATTGTCAAAGTTCGAAGTTTAGTCAAAAGCGTTTAAGGGATAACATAAATATCAGATCATCCGAGCGGATGGTCATCCGGACGGATGGCCATTCGAACTGGTGGCCATTCGAGTGGTGTTTGGTGTTTGTAAATCGTTGAACATTTGAAGTTTAGTGAAATTGTTTAAACATTGGAAATTATAAGGGACAGGTCATCCGAACGAGATGATCTGTGTAGTTGAAGTTTTTCGTAAAATTTCTAAGTAAAAAGTTTTGAGTTAACGGAGACGGCATGACGACGGGTCAAACAACGGAAACACACCGAGTCCAGCTCATTCGGTCGAATGGTCTTAGCCCATTCGATCAAACTCACTGTTCTAGGTGGAGTTTTATGTCCGACCCGTTATTCAGTCCATCTCTCCAGTGGAAATCCGTTTTCAAGCCGGCTCTCGACTAAGGAACGAGTCGAGAGTCTGATTGTGCCCAGATTCCATCAGTTTTGAGTAGAAAAGTGAAGAAAAGTTGAAAACAGAGGAAAAGTGTTGAAATCTTGTTGTGTTTCAGTTAAAGAGTATGAAATCTTTCAGATCTAGAACCATTCTCGATCAAATGGTGTTCCTTAACCGTTTGCCGGAGCAAAAACGGGTGGAAACCACCTTCAAGAGGTCCAAATCAGTGATTTCAGAGAAAAAGTAAGTGTTTATGTGTGATTTTGATGAAGAAGATGATGTCGAAGTGTTTAGAGGTGAAGATTGTACAAGATTTGAGGAGAAAATCTTACCAAAAAAGCCTTGAATCGCGTCTGAGAGTGAATGAGTGCGGCTGAGCGGATGGAAGTGTCAAATCAGAGAATGAGGGGTGTACGACGGTATTTATAGTGGAGGTGCGAAGAGTTAAATCGGTGCGCGAAGTTGTGTTCAGTCGGATGGCCATCCGGACGGATGGTCATCCGGTTAGATGCCCATTCGATTGGATGTCCATTCAGATGACTGAATGGCGTTTGTTAGTTTTCCAACTTTCGTTTCGTTTGTTAAGCGTTGCGTTGCCTTTAGTCGAGTTGCGAGTGAGCGTTTGAGCGTTGCGTTGATAACCACATAACATTTAAACAAATAATCACACAAGTAACACACATAACATAAGTAAATCCGTGTTTCGAGTTTGCGTTGAGTTTGCGTTGCGATAGCGTTTAGTCTAAATAAGCGATGTAAAATGTGTTTTAGTAGTAAGTGTTATAAACAGTGTTTAAATGCGATAACTGCAATTTGAATAAGCATTGTAACATGCGTTGAAAACTATAGTTTAAACCCATAGCGTTAATCGGAATCTCGGGAGTACATGTAACACCCCGTGTTTTCGAGAAGTCAAAGTCAAGGTCAAAGTCAAAGACCGATTTCGCACGACTTGACTTGTAGTAGGTTTCTTTTGTGTGTTTGTTTTAGTTGTATTATGTGGAGTAAGTGTCAATAATTACAATAATCGAGGTATGTTATTCGCAATATAAGAAACCTACGACTGTGAACTATAGGAAGTAACAATGCGATAAAGCTAAACGATAATCAAGCTATGCTAATCGAATCGACTTCAAATCGCAGCTCGAACTACGTATTTTAATTATTGTTATACGTGTGTGTGTGCCTTACTTGTTACCTGTGCATGTTTAATTTTGTATGTTGTGGGATCAATCGGAACACGAAATGCAATCGAATTCGAATCACAATCGAACTATGATAATTAGTGGAGAAGGGATAGTGCGAGATATGAGTGGTTGGGACTAAAAGTAATTTGACTAGGAGAATATATCGTATCGAACCGCTCGCAACCGAAATCGAAATATCAAAAATCGTCGCGCCAAACACTCGAACCAAGTGCCATCCGGCTGGATTTCCATCCGACCGGGCTGCCACTTGATTGTAGTGTCAGGTCATCATCCGACCGAGATGACATCCGACCGGACAGTCATCCGGGCGGAATGCCATCCGACCGACCTACACTTTCCTCTTTTGGAATCCTATAAATACCCCTGTCATTGTCATCATTTCCACTTTTGGAAATCTTCTGTCCGAACAGCTCGTGCTCCCCATCTTTTCTTCGATTTCTCCCAATCCAGGTAAGATCTCGTCCTAAATCTTGTACTTTCTTGATCTACACGCACTCCTACACCTTTCTACTTTTTGAATCTTAACTTTTAACCATGAAATCACTAGATTTGAGGTGTTCTAGGATGATGTCATCATGAGTTCTTGAAGAACTTCTTGTTTTGGCTTCAATCCACCAAGAACAACTCGGATCTAACTGATTTCCACACAAATAAACAAAGATCTAGCCTAGATCTAAACTCATTCATGGTGAAAAAGGATTGAAAGATGGTTTCTAACTTTCTTTCAACTCTTTTACACTCAACGCACTCAGAACCGATAGAATCGGATCTTGTTCTAGTCTCCTACTCATTCTTAGTGCTGTACTGGTCCGAGATCAGAATTCTACTCACGAGACTACCGATTCCGGGTTAAACAAGAATGACTGTCTTGAACCGGTTAACAGGCCGAACTAGGGTGATTCCTGGTCGGTTTGGTCACTTGGGTCAAGATGGGGTTCTGTTGATTAAAGCGTTGTCAAAATGTCTCGATAAACGACAAACAATCAAAACGACCAAGTGTAAGACGAAACGACCAAGTGTAAGACGAACGGAACAATCAGAACGGAATGCGGTCCAACCGGACTGCTGTCCGAACGGATAGGTCACCCGAACGGATTACCATCTAAACGGATCACACTTTGGGTCCCACGCTTAGTTAACTTTATCTGAAGTCTGAGTATTGAACGGATTGCTATCCGATCGGACTACCATCCGACCGGATTACTCTTCGGATCACTGTCAGTAAAAAATCTTGTCTCAGTTGAAAATTATCTGAGAGATATTGTCATCTTTAATAAAGTTAACTAAGCGTTGAAAACGTACCATGTCTCAGTTGAAAATTACTAAAACTCCAGCAGAATGGGTTGGAAAGTTAGCTGATGCTTTACCTCAGAAAGAATGGGGTACATATCTCATGATTTTAAAGAATACAGGAGAGTTTAGTAGATTGTCAATTGCTCAATTCATTGAAAAACTTGAAGAATAAATTGATAATAGTGACGATGATGAGAAAAGTCAAGATGAAGAGTCTGTTTCTTCCGAAGAAATTTCAGAAAATACACCAGTCTTTGATCAATTATCAACTGATAGAAGTGATGATGATGAAGAAATTAATCAAATAAATATTGGTAAAACTTATCTATCTCCTGAAAGTTTCAAATTTTATTTTGCAGATAAACTGGAGAAACTAAAGGAGAAATGAGCAGCAAGAGAAAGGAAAGAAGTAAACTGTGAAAATGTTGCTCAAGAAGAAAATAATGAACAGAGTGAAGAAGTTAAAGTTGCTAAGAAGGTGGTTGAGATTGAGAAAATTGTCGAAGTCACAAAACCGTGTCTAAAATGTTTGGAACCGTGCAAACAATGTGAAGATAAAGATGAAAAGTTTAGTGAGCTTGAGAAGTTGAAAGAGAAGTTGTTGTTTGATATCAAGAATGTAAAAGAATCATACGATGTGTTGAACAGAACTATGAATAGTTTGCAGAAGACAAACTCGGAAAGAGAAGATGCTTTGACAATGATGAATGCAACAATGATGTCCAAACAAAAGGAGATCAATCACTACATTGAAGAGTGTGCTAGGTTGAAGTAGGAATTGGAAATGGAGAAAGTTGAAAATGAAAGAATCAGACGATTACTGAAAAGCTATTCAAGTTCTGATTACTTAATTGATAGAATTTATCCAACTGTTGCAGGTCTTGAAGCTTTTGACGACAAGAAGCCGAAGAATAAGGATACTGGTAAGAAACAGAGTGTCTGTTATAACAAGTGTCCGCCTCCAATTTGGGAAGGGTATTCGTCTAGAAAACCGAATGAGGAACAAGTAAAAAAGGCAGTCAATATAAAGTTGGAGTCCGAGATAACCGATGTATTACCAGACAATATTGACATCACATTCACAGCGTCTGACACAGATCATGAGTTTGAGTTAATAAAAAGGATGGTCGATCAGGTGTTAGATAAGGATGAGGAGTCCGAGTCAATGTCTGAGTCCAGGAGTTCGACTTCGTCTGTCAGGAGTTCAAAGTCGTCAGGAAAACGGGTTTATAGTAAAGAATTTTTGTTGTCAAAATCTAATTTGAATGACAAAACATTTGAAGTTGCATATACTTTGAATGATTCTGACAAATTATATTTTGATAAAGAATTTCCAATAAGAGGTGTGAAAACTAAAATGATAAACAAGGTTTTTAAACTAACAGAAATTAATATTTCTGAAATAAAAGATGTAAATTTTTCTAAAAAATCTAAACCTTACACCTCAAGAATAAAACAAAAATTAAACAAGAAAATGGGTTACAGTTCTGGTTCAGGTTATCGAAAGAAACCAAATCATAATGGTAATTTCAAAAAGAAAGGACTTGGTTTTATTTCACCAGAAAATTATAAAAATGAGAAAATTTCTAAAAATACAAAATTTGTGTCAGGAACTTCTGCTGAGGATGAAAAGAAGAGCTCATTCTGGAGACAGTCAAATCAGGAATTTCTTGCTAAAAAGAAGAAAACTGAAGCTCATCAGAGAAAAGAGACTAGAACCTGTTACAGGTGTCAAGAAGTTGGTCACATAGCTTGGAACTGTCCTAAAGCAACCAACACAAAACAGGGAGTCTCAGAAAAACTCAAAGAAATAGTTGTTGATAAACTGAACCACCAACTGAAAGGTTTAAATTGTTTAAAAATTCAACATATGAAGTTGGTGAGTGTTCGAAAAGATTTTACAAGAAAAGGGGAAACCTTGACAACCAAGCTTGGGTTGTTAAGAAATCAGATGTAAAATCTGGCAATGAATCTGACTCCACAAAGTCAGAAGAGCCGCAAGTTGTTAAAATGATGAAAACTCAGTGCCTCCAATGGATGATGTTCATTTCCCACCATTGAGGGGTGAGAATTTTAAATCAAAGGTTGGAAAGGTTGAAATCTCGGAACAATTCTATTCTGAGAAGAAAGAATTTGATGTCGAGAAAGCATTTAATGGGAATGTTAAAAAGATTTTTGGGAAAATGGTCGAGGGAAAGGCCAAAGGGGTAAAAGAATTTTACGAATCAAAGAAGGCAACTTACCGCCCAACCCCTGGTGAAGTTGAGAAGGTCAAATCCAAGTTTAGTCAGGCTTGGATGGAAGTTTTTCACATGTAAAATCCTGACTTGCCGGAGCTCCCAGGTTGGTAAGAGTGGAGCAGGAATCGGCACATTTCTTGATAAATTCACGTTTGTGATATTTCGACTTACAAGTGGTAAATCAGGGACATTAAGTTGTACTTGATTTTCTACAAGTGATATTGTTGTTAAAATTCAAAATTGTTATATTTGTCAAATGGTTGAGAAAAACAATGTGATGAACCCCTAACCTACAAGTGGTAAAATCAACAAAACTTATTTTTCGGAAAAATCATTTTGGTTAAAACAAACTTAATTGTTTTGAAATCATAATGAGAAAATAGTTTGTTGAAAGGGGGAGTTCTGATTGTTTATGCCAAGTGGATGGCAAATTGAAGTGATTCGATATCAGTTGTCACGTTACTTGTACAGTTTGTTTTCAAATTTCCTTAAATAATTTTGAATTTTAGGGGGAGTAAGAATTTTTCAGAAAATCCAAAAACATTTGAAAATTTGAAAAAGGCAAAAAAAAATGATAAAATACAAAAATGAGTTTGTTGTGAAAAAGAGGAAATGATAGTACATCAGTAGACAGTTACAGTATGCTAAAGAAATGTAATGTTTAAATAGCGTTAAACGGTCTCACTGATGATATGCCAATAGGTTTTTACACATTTAGTAAGCTTTTTCGGGATATAAACTTAAATTGAAACTTGCTTATTTTGTGGGGAACACTACTTGGATATATAGGTAACCCCTGAAATTTTGTTTGAAAGATCCCTCTTTCTGAGATACTAGGTCTTTATGCTCAGTGATATCTGGGGTATTATCCCGGGACTTCTGATTTTGCGGAAGCAATGGCCTAGTCCCCGGAGAATACTTTATGCTTGCTTGAAATAAAAGCCTGCCCTCAGTACAAAAAATGATGAAACATTGAAAAATACTAATCATGTGCTGTTGTAAAAAAGATCCTCTAAAGGGGACCCACCAAAAGTCGAAGCCGTCATCTCTCTACTGAACGGAAGTTCTGACCTGAGCTCTCACGGTTCTTCGCATTTAACCCCTTACAGATATTATCTGTGGTATACTCACCTATAAGACTGAATATTGGGATCTGGATACGGGAGTATATTCAAGAGGTGGGACACATGAATGAGTTTAAGTCCTTAATACACCTAATTCATATCCTGAATCAGTTGAAATTTGTGTGAGAATTTAAGTGGATCAGTATATTGGCAATCTAAGTGAATTGTTTAATCCTTATTGTGTAACTAAGCTCAACGGTACTTGTGACTTGTCAAAAACTGATATGATCCTCTTATACAAACTCGCAAAAATGTTGTCTGTAAATATTTCTTTATTGCATTTCATTTCTTTTCAAAAATACAAAAATTTTAAGTGTGTTTTAGCATAAATTTTGAAAAATCCAAAAAGATTTTTGACAACTGGTGTTGAAGAGCTGATTTTCAAAATTACAAGCGCTAAACATGATGAGCATGTGGTGAGGAGGAGCTTGTGTTTAAATGAGAAAAGGTTTTGAATATTTAATTACAAGTGGTTCATCAATTTTTAACATTGTTATATCATTCTGGATAAATTTGAGAGGGAGTCTGGTTATATAACTTTGTCAAATGTTAAATTTGTGAAATTTATTGTGAGGTAGAGGATGTGTAGGATAGCCTGGATTCTGAAGTCTGAGTATAGAGCCAGGACACAATTCTGATCCTGTGAAAGTCAGATTGCAATCAACATCCGAGGGTAAATGAGATTGTTCGAGGGGAGTATGTTGATGCTGAAGAGGAGGAGAAAGAGATAAAGTTTGAGGATGCCTACACTGTCAGATTTTTCAGAGAGCGATCAGACTGATAAAGACTGAAGACGTTGAAGACTCGACACTTAAGACTCGTCAACATCCGAGGGGGAGTTTGTTGGTGCATACGTCTGTCGACTTCGTCTTGTATCGAGTCTTGTAATAAAATAGTTAGATCGAGTCACGTAGTTCAAGAAAATAGAGTTTTAGAGATCATTTCCCACGAAATGTCTATTCCCCACGAATTATAAACATGGCACTTTCAAGGGGAATTAGACACGTGGCATTTTCAAGGGGAATTAGAAACTCTATAAATAGGGAGTTTAGTCATTTCATTTGGAACTTCTCCCATTCCAGCAGCGAAGCTCTGCTGAAGTGTCTACAGGTCTGTAAACGCGTCATATCAATAAAAAAGACGGTTAAACTACTTTCTAGTGCAAATCAAGCTGAACCGACACCGAAACGTCTGATTCCGCCTCTCGTTTTGGTCTAGAACTCTTTGGAAAGACTCGTTTTGGTCGTTACTCGATCCTACAACCCGGTCGAATGGACATCCGACCGAGTAACACTTCTGCTATGAATTGTTTCCACTAAGTAATCTCATCACTATGGTCGTCGTCCGACTGGACTACCATCCGCCCGGATGACAATCCGAACGGATTGCTATCCGCACGAATGACCGTCCGATCGACCGACTTGAAGGATAGAGATACTTCAATGTTTTCAAAATGCTACAACGAAAACTTCAAAAGGCAAGCCATCATACACAAACACATTCATCTCATAGGAAGAAACAATCCACTCGAATAGTCATCCGACTGGACTACCGTCCGACCGGATGACCATCCGAACGGATTGTCATCCGCATGAACAAGCCGTCCGATCGGATTACCATCCGACCGAACTGCTATCCGACCCATTCACACTTTGTATCATTTTACGCGTCACTTATCGTTATACTATCAATCCATTCAGGCTAACTTTACTCGCTAAGCGCTCCCTTCAATCCATCAACCGCAGTGAGTATACTCGATCCCTTTTTGCTTTATGCACTTTTGGGTGTTACATAGGCTACAACTATTCAAATCACATCAAACACACTACTCAATACTATTTGAACGCTAACCGTTAATGTATGTTATACGTGGCTTATAAATGCTTGTTTGTTATGTTTACACATGGAATGCTGTCTACCTGCCTTAGCAACGATAGTACTATAGTTTGGACTCAGCACCCATTCACACGGGGGTTGTTAAGGACAATTAGTAACATGGATTACGGTGGTAATCATGTATTGCGAACTGCCCCGGGCAGTCAACCCGCAGTCATTGGTATCGATGGATCTATGTCGATAACTAACGTGCTTCATTTCACTATGTGTACGTGCTGGTTATGCGTAAACGAATTCGAACTCTATATGCTATTATCTAACTTGTATGCTCACCTTTACATTATATGTATTGACTTTATTTTAACGTATGTGACAGGTGCTTAAGTTGTTTGTATGCCTAGCTCACTGTGAAATCGAGGCTAGGAAAGGTCTAGGATGCTCTCTGCGCAATGATGAAACCGAAGCTAGGAAAAGAGGTCCTAGAAACCAATAAATAATCTATCTATGTATAAATCTGAGTTGTCAGAATGGAATTATTTGCCTAGATTTTCTCTGTAATAATTTGTTTACTGTTTGAGACGTGGTATGGGACATGTTATTTTAAATTGAATGGTAATGACAATTGTTATGGAAACTTCTGGACAATCTGTTTCGCTCAGTGCCATGCCCCGATGATTCCGCCATCGGTTGGGGTGTGACAGATTGGTATCAGAGCCATAACTATAGAGAATTAGGCAAGACACGACCTAGTCCGGGTCGATGTCTTAGATACCTAGTCTATAGTTAGGAACCAACAGACCAACTTGAGTACATCCAGTAGGGATTAAGTACGAGCTTATTTCCCACTACTCTCGCTTATGCTACACTATCACTGCACTCTAATTTTCAGCTATGAATAAGCAATTAAGCCGAGATTAGGTGTGAAAACCGCAAACTCTCGACTAAAGTTGCTTAATCAACCCGCATTTTATCTACAAACAAGGAGAATTATGCCAAATCAGGAGTGAAATCCATATTTTGATGAATAATCTCCTCTATTTTATTAAAACAGGGACAAAGTTGTTAAGCTAGGGGTGAAACCCTAACCTTGACTACTTGTTCCGCTCAATTGACAAAGCTCTCACCAAAGTTTCGACGAACTCCAACGACCTGAAGTCGCAATATGACTAACGGGATGTGTGCCAAACGCCCAAGAATCGAGGCAAAAGCATAGTCCTGAAGGTCAAATGTGCACACAGGTCCTTGTGAATTGTCGAACCACTTTGGGTAGTCGAAGTCTACTAGCCGCAGACAATCTACATCTCGAATTTTATGTGTTTCGATTCTGAGCCCGTAATAGCTGACTTTGATGATTCGCTAATTTTGTGTGTTTACCTGTTTATGTGTTTAAAATTTTGGAGATTGACTCGATTTTTGCTTTCACTTCGATCAACACGCACGACTCGCACTGCATTTCTATCTCGATACGCTGCCAAATCGCTAAATTATGAACGACTTTATGCTACGCTTATACTACATGACTCGATATAACAAACGCGAACGCTATATTCGGACGATCGCGAACTGTAAATGATAGGTTTCTGTATTCTGACTGCATCCTGTGAATTCATGCTTACGTGTTATGTGGAT
>JARYGA010045868.1:0-21133 GCA_030545235.1 Helianthus tuberosus | reverse complement strand
CAAGGCACGTTTTGCGAGGAACGATCCTAACGGTTCTCCAAAATCTATAAATACCCATGCTTTCATTCACTTCAACTCACACTTGATTCATTTTGCTCTAATTTGAGGTTTAAACACTTCATACCTGAGCAAACTTGGATCAAACTTCCTAGCTTGGACCCTTTGTAAGTCTCTTTCGTGCTTTTTATTCGTTTTTAGCACGAAAGTCAAACAGTGTTTGACTTTCTGCTTTGACCATGAGTTGGTCAACACAAAGTTCGTTAAACTTCGCAACGTGAGCGTAATCACGATGGTTATAGTCCCGTAGTGACGAGTCGTAGTTTTGGCCAAAATGAGTATTCATGCGTATTTTGTAACCAAACTACTCTTGGGTATCAAAACACTTTGTTTTGATATCAAAAAATGTTTTCTAACTTAACTAAACATGTTTTAGCATGTTTAGCTCGTCACTTTTAGTTTAGTGCTTGTGTAGAGTCGTAAGTCAAACGGTCTAAACAACCGCTTAGACTTTCGAACTAGACCCGTTTGGTCGATCATTAGGATCCGACCAAGCATGTTTAGTGACCATAGTTGTATAGGGAATAACCTTCCGAGGTTATACCTTATGGTCACTTAGGTTTAATTAGTTGTATGATAGATAGTTTGTATGCCTTATGTAAATGACCAAAATACCCCTTTTATGCATAATTGGATTTTAAGCATATGTAACTTAAACTTTTGTCACTTAACTGATTATGCAACATATTTAAACATGTTTAGGCATATAATATTTGTCATAGGACTAGTTAGACGTCTCGAACGCACTTTTGCGCGAACGACGCGTTAAAGTAGCGTAAGTTACCTTAATGAGTCATAACGGGTCGAAAGCACTTAGGATAGGTTACGATTTAGAATGTAGACTTTGTTAAACCATATCACATGAGTTCCAACACTCGTTTGGTTTACAAGACCTCATTCTGTCCGATCTTCCGATTTAGGTGTCGATTATTTGACTAGTGATTAGATTATTAGGTGCTATTTGAATTTCCCTGGTTTGATTGAGTTTGTTGAAGTTCTTTTGATTGAGGATACTCTGCACTTCATGTGAGTACATAGTTCCCCTATTTTACTGTTTTCAATTATTTTGGGGTGATTCATATGTATTAAAACGATTTCGAGGTTTTAACGATAGTTTCAAAAACGATTGAAATGGTTTATATAAAACTAATAACGATTTCGATAATGTGAACGAACTTGTTGGACATATTTACATAACGAATGACATTCATTAATTTTGGCCGAACCGACCAGTATTAGGTTATGGTACCATAGGATCTGAAAAATCCCGTTATCAGACTGCACCCATGGTTATGTGTGGGGGTTGTGGCTAACGACTGAATCTGATGATAGTTAACTTACCCTTTGGTGGTTTGTTAATACGATAAGCGAGATAATCTAGTCACGAAGGTTTGAATGTTATTAGAGAGATGACCAAAAGTAGTTTTCACAATTAAAACGAGTTAAACGATTTTGGGACGAGTTAAACTATTTGAAACGACTTAAGCAAGATAAACGATTTGATTAAACGATTGGTTTTGGGTTGTGATTAGATAATGGGACGGGTGTGATGTGATAAAAGCATGGTAGATACGCCGCTGGTACATCTTATATATAAGTGCTCTTATCATATTACATTTTGTGTCATTATTTAGTTCACTGGGCAAACGATTTTGAAACGATGTCACTTAACGATGTTTTCGAAAGGATATAAACCATACGAGTTTTATTAACGAGTTTTTACTAGATGTTTTACAATTTGATTTAATTAAATAAATGTTTTAGGGGTTAAGAATCATGGCTACGAGATTTTATAAATTATAACCAACTTGATTTGAAATGGTTAATTATGTCGTAATACTATACTTTTCAAAACAAGGTTTTTAATAAGGTATTGCAACATGTAAACGAGCCATGAATCTGATACTCTCATAAAACCTATGTGCTCGCCAGCATTTCTTTGCTGACTTTGTTTTTACATATGTTTCAGGTGATGTTGCTTGATGTTGATTACTAGGATGCATGAGTCACATAGGATCTGGACGAGGCCTTAGTGACATAATAATAATGATAGTCGATATGTAACTTATTTGTTTTGTGTTAAGACAATGTAAATTACTTAATGAAATAAAAAAAAATGAAACTTTTTGTATCCATGGTTAGGAAACAATAATTCTGTTACAACACTCCCCGACGTTTCCGCCACGATTTGTTGTTTTACGTGGTCGGGGTTTGAAAAATTAGATTGCAAATCAAAGGTTGGTTGTAAAAACAGATTAGGAGAAAATGATCATCCTAGGCTTCCGGTTTCAATTGACACTAGTGTTTTAATCCAACTAGAAAGAACCACATAGACATAGCTCATGTGTAGTTACTTGTTTGTGATGAAAGGGAACTAAGACTAGTGGGTATGGGGAAGCTCATACTCATGAGGATGGGCCGCCACATAGGCACCACATCACCGTCTCATGGAGGATGGGCCTCCTTCACTTTTGAGGGGGGGTGGATGATGGGGCTACCCCATATAATTTTTTATTGTTTAACTTTTATTGTTTAATGTTTAATTTTTATTGTTTAACTTTTTTATTTGTTTTACTTTTTTATTTGTTTAACTTTATAAAAACAAATCAAAATTTAAAAATAAGACATAAAATCCATTACATAACATAAATAAAAATTACATTTAAAAATAGTGGTATAAAAATTACATAAAATCCACCTAAAATTTATAAAAAAAGACAACATTTAAAAATTTTAAAAAACTACACTACTCGTCTTCGTCTTCGTCACCGTCCACGTCGTTTGCGTTGTTCCATATATGTTCTACCAAATCCTGTTGAAGGTTTGCATGCGTGTAGTCGTTGGTTAGCGCGAACGAGTTTAAATCCTGTTGCGTCGGCTCTACCGGGACAGTATTCCCGTAAGATGCATTCTCATCATACTCACAAATCGCCCGACCTTCGTCTTCAATAATCATGTTATGGAGCAAAAGGCAAGCGTACATACAAAGGCGCAACCTCTTCGGTGTGAACGCACGTGCTGGTTGTTGAATGATGGCCCATTTTTTTAAAAACACCAAAACAACGTTCGATGTCTTTTCTTGCAGCTTCTTGACGCTTGGCGAATTTTTTCCTTTTTTTGTCCTCGGGAAATGGAATAGTCTTGACAATTGTAGACCAAGACGGATATATTCCGTCAGCAAGATAATACCCGCGTCTATACTCAACCCAGAAACTGTAAAATGGGTGTCCGGACCGGTGCCATTAACAACATCGCTAAAGATCGCCGATTGGTATAGCAAGTTGAGGTCGTTGAGTGAACCTGGGAGACCAAAGAAAGAATGCCAGATCCATAAATTTTGTGACGCCACGGCCTCAAGTATTAAGGTTGAGTGCATTCGAAAAATAATCGTTCACCAATTTCTCGTGCGCTCCTTCGCGGTCTCTGTTAACCGGTATTCGTCTGGTAATAACGCTTTCAGACGAGACGTCTTCCTCTTCCTCTTCCTCCTCCATAAGAATCTGGGCCGCCTTTACCACAGCGTTTGCGAAAAACATCTCCTATTCGTCCGAAGATCCCGAGGACCACCAAGAATTAGATACCATTGTGGATGAAAATATATTTTTTTATAAAATAGTGGTATAAAAATGAGAGTGTTTTGGGTTGAAAGTAGGGAGAAAGTGATAAAAATGGTATAAAATGGGATGGTTTTAAAGAAAAGAGGAAATTTTTGTTATTAAATAAATATACCCGTTCAACGGCTATATATTCAAAATCATGGGTCGTCTTCCCCGTCTTGCCCACGCTGGTTTTAACATCACAAGCCAAGGGGGCGGTGTGGGGGACCGGCGCCGGCCTTCGCCGGGCCTAAGCCTGCCCCCATACCCCTTGGTCTAAGTACTCGGATTACAAGAATGCGAGGTTGTTACCCGATGACCAATTAATCAATATCCAAGCCTAATCCCTCCCATGATATCTCGATTGCTAACGACACCAAGAACGTATGGTTTAAACTATGATCAAAATGTAAATTAACAATTTACAAACAAGCATCTACACACCATAACAAATAAACAAACATTGTAAGTCTGTTATTGTCACACCCTGACTTTTGCGGAAGCGTGGGTTTATTTGGTGTGACTTCTTAATACAATAGCAACAATCATAACAATGCTATATGAAAAATAAACACGAGATGATCATCCATTCATTGAATTTAAAGATCACCAAACATCATTGTCTGAAAATGTTGAAACTAAAGATAAATTACATACCATAATTCATAAAACATGTTCACCAGACACAACAAAAGACTTGAAACAAAAACATGGTTTAAAGACATGTAACACGTCCAGGCAAGGGTTACACGTCCTAAACCAACTACCCCGGATGACATCTTATTCAACGCAGCGTAACATGCATGCAGACACTTGCCAGATCCCTTAGTTTCCTAAAATACATGTAGTTTGAAAAATCAACAAAAGTTGAGCGAGTTCATGTGTAAGTGAGTAAGTATAAACCTTTGTAAACAATGTTAGTATGAAAGTCCCTGGTATGTAGCATTAAGGGAAAAAACTGATCACCAATGGGTTGCAAAGCCCATGGTATGTGTGAAAATGGTGCAGGAAGACTCAAACCTAGCAAATTTGTCTCCGGTATGAAGACATAGTCACCACTATGGGCCGCCCGGCCTCATGGGTGTGGGCTCGCTACACCCAAATAGATCTATCACTCATGTCCCTTGGTCCTACAATGAGGATTAATGGCCTTAAGTGTCATGCCCACCACTCACATGATCGCGTAGTAAAAACCCTCCTTAAGCTATTCATACCATGTAAGTAAATGTCTGTAATAATTGTAACATGTATTTCACCCCCGAAGTATAAAACAGTTAAGAGAAAAGGGGGACATGAACTCACTGTAGTGCGTCTCCGAAATCGTACTCAAATCTCCGGTCTCATCAGCAAATACGACCTCCTACAATGTACTAATGTCTATTAGACGAACGGGCCGTGCCTTGCTTTTGTGTTTCGGGTTTGAGTTACGTTACTCTGATATTATTCCAAGTTATATTTTTATTGTTAAAATAATAATAATTATTTTAACTTAGGTTTTGTTTTTAGGATTTAGGAATAATAGTTAGGCAACTATTTCGCATCCATACTTCACAAGTATTTTACTTCGTATTTCCTTCCCAAGGATGGGGGTATTTATACATGTATTTTTATAATCCTGAAAAATATATTTTAAGTCCCACTTGGAAAATATACTTAAATTATTTGTCCAAAAACATCTTAATTCCAAAATATATATATTTTTCCCAAAAATAATATATTTTACTTCACTAATTTCCAAAATAATATTTTACCAAAAATGTATGTGTAGAAGTATTTTCCTGAATATTCCTTAAGTTGTGTTTTAACTTTCGGTTTCTCAATACCGAGTGTGTAACTTAAATATTTATTCCGTGAAAGTTTTGGTATTATTTTGGAGTTATACTTTCCGTGGTATTCAGAAGTTATATTATTTTATCCTAAAATAATATAACTAGTTCACAAATTAACCAAATAGTCACACAAGAGTTTTAGTTTAAAATATATATTCTAAATATATATTTATCAAATTTTATTTACGAAAAACAACCTCCGGGACTTTGTATTCTTGTTATAAAAATGATGGCGAAGTTTATTTCGAAAACCAAGTCAAAATGTATTCGTAAACACTTGTTAGAAAAATATTTTCTAAGTGTTGAAACTTTAGAAAAATTTCGCCAGAGTTTCCTTTGTAAATGGAGGCATCCATGCTTACTAGCATATCATTTTCTTTAGTAAAAATCATTCAATCAATCATCAACCAACAATATGCAACTTCTACTTACCAAACTTGTCAAGAACAAGCATAAACTATAAACTCATGAACTTGAATATTTATGAAAATATGTAGTAACTTACTAGCATACTTAGTAAGTCTTGTTACCTTCCAAGATGTGATTAGTTCTTTAAAAACTTTATTTTTAAAGAGTTTAAGTGTTTACAACTTCAAATCCCATTTTCTAAAAATATTTCTTTGTGAACTCTTCTATTTACACAAGGGTTTCTACACTTGTTTATTTACCAAATATGTGATTAGTTTATGTAAGATCCAAGTTTTAGTGAAACTCATATTTTTAACTTGGTTATTTTGAAAAACCACTCATGGATCTTTAGATCTACATGATTATAACCTACTATGATCTTTATTTTTCAAGAAATCACCCATTCATTCAAGTTCATAGTTTATGTGTGGATGATTCCATCATCCTAAAACATCTTACTTTCTCATCTTGCTAGTTCATGTTTTTAATCATGATCTAGCAAGACCATACGATGATCCATATCAACTACATGAGTAACAACAACCAACAAGCATCAGAACATATGAATATCATAATTTCTTCATCTTTTAACCATACTTTTATCACCAAGTTAGTTTATGTTCAAGACTTCTTCATAAGATTCGTTAAAGTTCTTATCATTTTGATCATTAAACATCATTAACCACTTAAACAAGATGTAAAATGCAAGGATCTAAGTTCTTACCACTAGCTCAAGGCTAGGGAAGTTCAAGTGTAGAAAAGTGGTGGATAAAAGAAGATGATAGTGGTCCTTCAACTTCCGAACACACCGAGCTTGTTTGTATGATCACTAACACCTTTGGATCACTAGAGATTGCATGAAAGAAACTTGATGATGGTGATGGTGGTTGTGGGTGGTTTCGGCCGAACAAGAAGAGAGAAGAAGAGAGAGTTGTTGTTTGATGTTGCGTTGAGAATGAAATGTTAATATCTCAAGTGCCTTTTTATAACCAACTTCACCCTTTATCCTTTGTGCAATATGCTTCTAATTAACCAACATAATCTAATATAATATTGAAGAAATCCATGGGTGGGGACACCCATGGTAACCGTCTCCAGGGGGGGTATGGGGTTGGGTTTCAATGTTTAGTTACTAGTTTAGTTAGAAATCAAATGTTATAGTGAGTGGTTTATGGTATGTTACTAAATATATAGTGTGTTAGGGTGTTCGGGGACCCTAACTAGCTTAGAAAAATAAAAACAATGCTTCTAGCATTATTTTGGTGTTCCGGGTAATGTCCGGTTGTTTGGTTGGGTGCTATTCCATTAAAGTGCTTAATAAATCCGTAAGGTGTCTTTTATGATACTTTATGTGACACTTTTAATTCCCGTAACTTAGGAAAGCTTACAGGACCATTTTGCCATATTTTCGCAAGTAACTAGCATGATTAAATGCTGAATTTTGTTATTAAGTGCAGAATTTTGCAGTTAAAGTGTGTTTTAGGCACTTCCCGTCGCTTTAACTATCACCTAGTGACGCAGTTTTATGGTCCTCACTTCCCTACACACTACCCTAGTGTGATACTTTATTTCTGACTCATACTGGGCCTCAAAATACTGTATGTCTTTGTGCTGGCATTGTCAGCATGTTTCTAGGTTATCCGCTGATGTGCGTGAAAGTGTTGTATTTTAGGTGTATATTTTAAGCCCTTTTTAACACTTATTTTAGCCAAGTTTTAAATTTATAAAACACGATATTTCACTAACACTAGACACACATATGGGCAAGTGCACCCATCGTTGAGTGTAGTATAGCGTTGGTAAGATACCGAGGTCGTCCAAGGACACAAGAGCTTTTAGTACCGGTTTATCCTCAACGTCTAACCAAAATAAAAGTTTGGAAAAATGTTTTAAAATAAGAAAAGTAAAAACTAACTAAAATGCTGAAAATAAAAATAAAATAAAAACAGATAGACAAGATGAATCACTTGGTTCCGACTCGTATCTAGTATAACCTTTGATTATTTCCGCACTTTTGCACATAATTAAGAGATTATCTTAGTTATTGTAGTAGGCCCCTCTTTTGAAGGTGACGTTACCCTCACCCCAGTAGTTTGAGTCAGCAGGGATACAATCCTAAAGGGGTGGATTATTGGAAGATAATGAATTAAGTTATTAATGCAGTATTGTGGTAGGCCCCGCTTTTGGCGGTGACGTTACCCTCGACTAAGTAGTCTGAGTCAGCAGGGATACAGTCCTAAATAGCCGGGTTATAGTATTAATAGTAGTTAACTTATGAGGGGATCAAAGAGTTTGGACCCCCGCCATCCAATACCGTGAAGTATTGAAGGAGGTCCTACTAAATTTGACCCAGGTCCATTGCAGGACCTCTAAACGCTGAACAATGGCAAGACCTTTACCAAACCGTTCCCTTAACCCCCTACCAGGTAGCCAACATACCTCCATATAGACCGTGGAGATATGAATGGTGAAAATCCTTTATTTTATATAGACAGTAAAATAATGCCAAGACACCACGGACAAACGATAAGGAAAGATCACCTTCAACATAAGTAACTAGTTATTAAAGTCATTAATACAAAACCAAATAAAAAGTGCAAAAGATTAGAAATAAAAAGTATTATACTAGACACTTTGTCTTCACCAAGTGATGTAAGAGACTTAGGCAAACATGGCCTTGATTGTCAAGAACTCTTACGATCAATCTTGGATCCCGAGACGACTCACACACACTCTACGATGGACAATGGATGATGGTGGCGGATGATGGTGTTGTGATGGTGGTGGGTGGTGGATGAAGTGTGAGAGAGGTGGAGTGCCAAGGAATGAGTTGCAATGAAACCAAGCACTCCTATTTATAGGCTGAACAGAGGCCTGGGCACGGCCCCGTGTCCGCTGGGCACGGCCCCATGCTTGTCTGACACTCTCTCTCTTCATTAATTGTAATTCGCAATTACAATTAATGCGCCTGCAGTACTTTCGGCACGCCCCCCGTGTCCGCTGAGCACGGCCCGTGGTGGGCAATAGAAGCTTCTATAGGTTTGTCTTTTCTGCTGCTTCTTGGGCACGGCCCCGTGCTGGCTGAGCACGGGGCGTGTTCAGCCTTCTGTTTTCTCTATTTTGCTTTGGAAGGTGCCGTTGAGGGTTCGGGCAATCCACTAATGTTCCTTTTCTTGTATTTATGTTGGATTTAGCTGTCTTTTTGCTTCTTTTGCGTTTTTGAGCTCATTTAATCCTGAAAATACAAAAGGAAGACAAAAACACTCTTTTTCCAATATTAGTACTAAAAAAGGGTTAGTTTTATGCCTCATTTGATGTAATTTATATGTTGCATTTTACACACATCAAATACCCCCACACTTGAACTTTTGCTTGTCCTCAAGCAAAACTCTTTAATATTTGGCTTACACTCCCAAATGGAATAGGTAGAAGAGAAGGTTTTGGGCTTGTCATAGAGTGTCGGGATTTCCAAGATCTTTTTAGGGTTTTATTTTTTATTTATTTACACTCCTATTCGTAATGATTTATTTAGAACTGTTCATAAAAGAAATTACTTATTTGGGCATAACATGCCTTTTTAAAATTCTATTTATATACAAGTTCACATACCTCGCGGGGAAATCACTCACACTCGGCCGAAGGTGTATTTTTAGTGAATCACTCGAGAGCGGCATGGAACTTATTCCTACCATAGGCTTGCCAAGAAATCAATCCTCCTCCTTTTTAACTTTTATACCTTTGTAGATATCAAGAGGACTTTGTGGGTTAAGGGTTGGCTAGGGTTAAAGGTAGGTGGTTGGGTTAGTGGTTAGTAGAAAAAGGGCTAAAAAGCGTAACAAGTGTCGGTTTTCGTTTTTTTTTTTTTTTTTTTTTTTTTTTTTTTTTTGCAACCTTTTATTTTTGATGAAGCTTTTATTCAAACAAAGTTATTTTTGATTACTTTGTTTGTTTATTTTCTTTTTGCTTCATATATATATATATATTTTTTTTTTTTTTTTCGAAGAACCGAACTTGTTACTAAAATAAAGGGTAAAAATGAAAAAGGTTTTGGTGGGTGAAATGGTTTTTGTTTTGGGTGATGAAACGAAAAGGTTTAGGCTCAAAGGGGCTAACTAGGGGGATTTTTGGGTAGGTGGTAAAAGAAAAGAAAAATAATGGTGTGGAAATAAAAAAGGTTAGTCCTAATGCCTCTATCATTTACTTACTCGGGTTTAAGTTGATAAGGACCGGGAATGTATTGTCATGGCAAGTTCTAGAGTCGTAAGAACCAAGCGGCTATTCACACAAGAAACGAAAAATGAGCATTTAGTCAAATGGTATGAAATTGAGTGCTCAATAAAGGCTCAAAACTCACTTTTGTGGGAATGGGTTTTTATGTGATCAAGTATATATAATCAAATTTTAAATAAGTTTGTCATGCCTTTTCATAATTTTCTTATGTTGGTTCTTTTTATCACTACGCTATCGGTTGTAAATTTGTAAAAATATAACCTTTTTGAGAGCTTGAATTTCCCGAGTTAAACCTAGACAAGTAAAAAAAAATGAAATTTTTGAAAAAAAAAAAATTTGGGGTGATTAGCGGTTCCAATAGAGTTTTGTGTAAGGCTTGTATTTAGGACTTGCAAAATTCAAGGTTTTAGCATCCCCCCCACACTTAAATTACACATTGTCCTCAATGTGTCCTAAAAATAAATTTTTAGGTTGATTAGATGTGTAAAATAGTGTTTAAAAAGCAAAAATTTGTGTTCGGTTAAAGTCCGGGTGTTCGGTTGGATAGTAATCCGTTAAAGTGTTACAAAAGACTTTAAAGTGTCGTTATTACATTTTAGTGACACATTTTGTTTTCCCGACACTTTAGAAAGTGTCTAGTAATATTTTCTCATTTCTGGCACCTTACTAGTCAGCTAGAAGCTGGTTAAATTATTAAAGTGCTGTGTTTGGTACTTAAAGTACGTTTTTGGCACATCCGAATCAGAGTATCTTATCCCCTAGAGACGCGGTAACACAACCCTTATATCCTACACTCACTACCAGTGTAGCCAAAATATATGAGGCTCTTAACAGGCCTTAGAGGCAGTATTTGCCTGATGCTGGTTATATCAGCATGTTCACTGTGTATCCGTTTGGTGCTACTGTGCTTTTTGTGCATCATGTTTGTCACTAGGGTTCAGCACGTAAATAATGTAGTGACAGCAAATAAAGTATGATGCAAGTAAGTGCATGTATCAGTATGCAGGTAGCAGTTTATCAGCTAGTTTCAATCAAGAACAGAAATCAAGTAATAATTAATCATTAATTAAGTTGTACGGATACCTGGTTTTGTGCGGGTTGTCACATTCTCCCCCCGTTAAATAAATTTCGTCCCGAAATTTTAAGTTCTGCTGGTAGATGCAGTGTTCTTGGGAAATAAGTGGGGGTACTTTTCCTTCATCCGGTCCTCACGCTCCCATGTGAATTCAGGACCATGTCTGGCATTCCAACGTACCTTGACGAGTTTGACACTGCTCCGGCGGGTCTTGTTAACTTTCCAATCCGTGACCTCGACAGGTTCTTCAACGAAGTGGAGCGTGTCGTCAATATGAATCTCGTCGATAGGAATGGCAACGTCAACTTGAGTTGGACTTTTCTTTAAATTGGATACATGAAATGTATCGTGAACACCATTTAGTTCAGCAGGTAGGTCCAACTTGTATGCTACCGTCCCGATTCTTTCTAGAATTCTAAAGGGACCAATGTAGCGTGGATTTAACTTTCCTCGCTTTCCAAAGCGCGCTACCCCTTTCCAGGGTGAAACCTTCAATAATACCATCTCTCCGACTTGGAAGTCCACATTCTTCCGGTTTGGATCCGCGTAGGCCTTTTGCCTGTGGCGAGCGGCTTCGATGCGTTTAAGAATTTGCGCGATCTTATCTGTCGTCTCTTGGACGATCTCGGGACCAGCAAGCTGCCTATCACCTGCGTCAGACCAACATAGTGGGGATCGGCACTTGCGTCCGTATAGGGCCTCAAAAGGCGCAACACCAATACTGGTGTGGTAGCTGTTGTTATACGAAAATTCGACCAAGGGTAAGTGTTTATCCCAGCTACCTCCTAAATCCATAACACATGCCCTCAGCATGTCTTCCAACGTTTGTATTGTTCGCTCGCTCTGGCCATCAGTTTGCGGATGGAATGCAGTGCTCAGATTCAATTGTGAGCCAAAAGATTCTTGGAAAGATTGCCATATTCTTGACACAAATCTTCCGTCTCTATCAGAGATGATCGAGAGTGGTACTCCATGTCGTGCTACGATCTCTCTCATGTAAATTTCCGCAAGTTTACTAGTACTGTCTTTCTCCCTGATTGGCAGAAAATGTGCGGACTTTGTTAGGCGGTCAACAATCACCCAAATCATATCATGGCCTCTTGGCGTTCTTGGCAGTTTTGTAACAAAATCCATTGAGATTTGTTCCCATTTCCATTTGGGAATCTCAGGTTGTTGCAGAAATCCCGAAGGCTTCTGGTATTCTGCCTTGACCTTAGCGCACGTTAAACATTTGCTCACATAGACAGCAACGTCGCCTTTCATCCTAGGCCACCAATAGTAATCTTTAAGATCCTGGTACATCTTATCCGATCCAGGGTGGATAGAGTACCGTGACTTGTGCGCTTCGTCGAAAATAACTTCCCTTAATCCACCAAACAGAGGAACCCAAATCCTTTTCTCAAAATGTAACGTCCCTTCCTCGTTTGGTACCAAAAGCTTCTCCATTCCCCGGAGATATTCTTCCTCAAGGTTTCCTTTCTTGAGAGCTTCCTTTTGTGCAGCACGAATGCGCGAGGGAAGGTCGGTTCGTACAATCATTTCCAAAGCTCTAACCCTTATGGGCTTGATTCTTTCTTTACGACTTAGGGCATCGGCTACTACGTTCGCCTTTCCCGGGTGATACTTGATCTCGCAGTCGTAATCGTTTAGTAACTCAACCCATCGTCTTTGCCTCATATTTAACTCCTTCTGGTTAAATATATGTTGTAGGCTCTTGTGATCTGTGAAAATTGTGCACTTCGTACCATACAGGTAGTGCCTCCAGATCTTTAGTGCAAAAACCACTGCGCCAAGCTCTAAATCATGTGTGGTATAATTCTTCTCATGCACTTTCAGCTGGCGTGATGCGTAAGCAATGACCTTTTGGCGTTGCATCAACACACATCCCAATCCCTGACGCGATGCGTCGCAGTATACCACAAAATCGTCGGTACCTTCCGGTAGAGCTAAGATTGGCGCGTTGCAGAGCTTATCTTTCAATATCTGAAACGCTTCGTCCTGTTTGATTCCCCAATCAAACGTCTTATCCTTCTGGGTCAGGAGCGTCAATGGTTGAGCGATTTTCGAAAAATCCTCGATGAACCTTCGATAGTAGCCAGCCAAACCCAAGAATTGTCGAATCTCGGTTGGCGTTGTAGGCGTCTCCCAATTCTTGATTGCCTCGATCTTTGTGGGATCAACATGAATTCCATCCCCATTAACCACATGTCCAAGAAACTGGACTTCGCGTAGCCAAAACTCGCACTTGGAGAATTTGGCGTATAGTTGTTCCTTCTTTAGCAGCTCCAAAATGGTTCTAAGATGTTGTTCGTGTTCAGCCTTCGTCTTTGAGTAAATCGGGATGTCGTCGATGAATACAATCACGAACTTGTCTAAGTATGGCTTGCAAACTCTATTCATCAAGTCCATAAACACTGCAGGCGCATTGGTTAAACCAAATGGCATCACGAGGAACTCGTAGTGTCCATAACGAGTTCGGAAGGCTGTTTTCGGGATACTTTCCTCCTGTATCCTTAATTGATGGTATCCAGATCGAAGATCGATCTTAGAGTAACAGCTTGAACCTTGAAGTTGATCGAACAGATCGTCGATCCTTGGCAGTGGATACCTGTTCTTTATCGTCAGCTTGTTCAATTCTCTGTAGTCAATACACATACGGAAACTTCCGTCTTTCTTCTTGACAAACAAGACCGGAGCTCCCCAAGGCGAGAAGCTTGGTCGGATAAAACCTTTATCTAACAGCTCCTGAAGCTGTGTTGACAATTCCTGCATCTCTGATGGAGCAAGTCTGTATGGTGCCTTAGCCACAGGCGCGGCGCCTGGAACTAAGTCAATGTGAAACTCCACTTGCCTCTGAGGTGGCAGTCCAGGTAAGTCTTCTGGGAAGACTTCTGGATACTCCCTTACGACAGGGATGTCTTCGATTGTTGGCTCGGCAGCCTTCTTGTCTACGATGTGTGCCAGAAAAGCAACACATCCTTTCCGTAAACACTTCCTTGCCTTCAAGCAGCTGATGAATCTTAGCGGTGTGTCACGCTTCTCTCCGTGAACCACAATTGTCTCACCATCGTCAGTTGGGATACGAACAACTTTCTCGTGACATACTATCTCCGCCTTGTTTCCGGATAACCAATCCATTCCTACCACCACGTCGAAGCTCCCCAATTGGACTGGTAGTAGATCCAGGGTAAACTCGCGTTCTCCCAATTCTATCACACAACCTCTGATTACTTCGTCGGCTCCAACTAACTTCCCATTAGCTAATTCGATCGAGTAGGGTATGTCTAACTTATTAGCAGCTAACCCAAGCATATTCTTAAATTCTAGCGATACGAAGCTATAATCGGTACCAGTATCAAATAAAACGGATGCATAGCGTTGATTGATAGGGAACGTACCGGTAACAACATTTGGATCTTGACGTGCTTCTCTAGCTTCAAGTTGGAACACTCTACCACGGGCTTGATTCAGTGTTGGGCAATTCTTCTTAAAATGCCCGATTTCCCCGCAATTGTAGCATCCGAGCCTTTGCCCATTACCATCCCCATTTCCAGCTGGGGTGTTGTTCTGGTTGGCATTGCCAGCCTGGTTTGCATTGTTGCTTCGGTTTCTGTTTCCTCCAAAATTTCCTTGCTGGCGATTCCCATTTCCACCACGGTTATCATTCCTATTTCCATATCCTCCCTGGCCTCCACGGCCGGCAGAGACCCAACAAGTATCCTTAGAGTGACCACGTTTCCCACACGCTTCACATACTTTTAGCCCACATTGACCAGAATGGTGACGCTGGCAGGCATTACACCTGGGATGGGTGCCCATATATCCCTTTCCTCTCCTTCCGCTGCCAGCTGCACCCTGAGCTGGCGTGCTTGGTGCTCCTCTCTTACCATCACCGCTAACACTTAGCTTGAAGTTCGAAAACTTTCTTTTGTTACTTCCGGACGACTCAACATGCGTCTCTTTCTCCTTTGCCTTTATATCACCAAACTTGTTTAAACGAATCCCCTCCTCGGTGAGAGCCACGCTCAAATCGATGGCTTCAGTGATAGTCGCTGGTTTGGAGGAGGTTACCATGCTTATTATTTGGGGAGCCAAACCCCAAATGAAGCGCTCGATTCGTTTGTATTCAGGCGTAACCATGTAAGGAACCACTTGAGATAGGTCATGAAACCTCTGAACGTACTCTGCTACTTTCGGACCATCCATCTTTAAGTGCCAGAATTCAGTCTCCAACCTCTGAATTTCTGCGCGTGAACAGTACTTCTTGCGCATCAGTTCTTTCAATTCGGCCCAAGTCAGGGCGTAGGCGGCAGCTTCGCCTAAGGTTTGGACTTGTAAGTTCCACCAAGATAGGGCTCCGTCGAGAAATAGCCCTGAAATGTATGTGACTTGTTGGTCCTCAGCACACTTGCTCATGCGTAAGACGGAATCGGTTTTCTCAGCCCAGCGGGTAAAGGCAACTGCACCTCCTGTGCCATTGAAGTTAACTGGTTTGCAGTCTAAGAACTGCTTGTAGGTGCATCCTGCACGTATGTTAAAACATGTGGTTGGCATTAGCATCATCGCTAAAATCTCCAACTAGTTCATGGTAGGTTCGAATGGCGTGGTATTACCGTGAGGTGGATTGTTATTGCCTTGATTAACACTTCCGCTCCCTCCTGGCTGAGAAGCTGCGTACTGCGCTATGGCAGCAGCAATGACTTGTTGTAGCTCTTCCTGAGTGGTAGGCATAGGCTGCTGTTGTCGTCTTGGCGGCATCTTTCTAAAAGATGGTTTAAGTTGGTTAGGCCATAGAAGGCTCCGATGTTACCATACGTAAATCAGTTCGTAATATAGTGTACGTATATAACGGTAGTAATAGTATAATCACACAGCATCTCATGTTATCACATATCACAAATATCAATCACACGACATCCCATACCATAACAATGCAAATAAGTAATCAAGCGGATCCAAAATATGGTGAGAAAACTGCGATTGCCATAATAATGAGACCACATCGTAAGTGTATACATACAATCATGAATCACTGGGGCTACATCACCCCTGTCAAAAGCTACATCAGTATCGATACAACATCAAGTACATAACAAAAGTCAAATCATAACGTAGTCTCCTCAAAAATGCTGTGCAAGTAAAAGCAATCGCCGCCTTCTCACTCGCCTACCCATGTGGCATCGATGAGCTCAAGCAGATGGTGGTGGAGGAGGGGGAAAACGGGTATAAAACAAACGGCGCATCTCTAACCAATCTGCCTCCATCGCCTGCTGCGTGCGAATAACGGAGGCAATCTGCTGCTCCAAAGTAGCAAGACGAGCAGCATAGTCAGGGGGTAATGGTCGAAACGGCTGTAACGGAGAGGGTGCCTGACCATGGCACTGACATGGCCGAGCTCTCTCGAGCTCCTGTAGTCGCTGCTCGTGCGACTCATGCTGGTAAACAAAAGACATCAGTACATCCTCAATGGTGTGGCCCACATGGAACCTGTGGTATGGATCAGTGGGTGGCATAGGGGAAAATGGTGACCACAGCAGTGGCTCACGTGTGGGGTCAAAGGGTGCCACACGAAAAGGAGCAGTAATAGGTGGAACAAAAGGCATCTGTGGTAAGAAAGGCATGGGCATCGGTACATGCCCTGATGGGTGGGCTGAAGAGCCCTCTCCAGGCCCCGCTGGAGGTATGTATGTGGGAATCTGAAACGAAAAGTCAGTGTGTCTAGCGTCTGGAATCTGTGGGGGTAACGGTGGGACGTCCTCATCAGCCGGGATCCACCCGTGCTGTGCGGCCTCGTCCGGTGGATCCATCTGTGCCGCGAACGGTGCATGTCCGGGCTCTATGGGAACGGGATCAAATACAGGGGCTACAACAGGGTCAACGGGTGCCAAGTACTCAAATGGTGGATCAACAGGGACATGATCGTCTGCAATCAAAGGAACATCTAGGTGGTGATCATCAGCAATAGGCTCAAGGGGTATATCAGCATGCATAGGGTCATGCTCCGGTAAAGGATCAAGAGCAGCTGCCTGCTCAGGGGCAAGGGCAGGCTCGGCGTCATCAAAAGCCATATCAAAGTCAAAGTCAGGATCAATCGGGTCGAAAGGATCAATAGGATCAGCAGGATCCTCCATAAACTGGTCCATCGGAACAAACTCCAAGTCACGATCAGGGTCGAACCCTGGGGGAAACATAGGGTCGGAATCCTCCACGTCCTCGTGGTCAAAAGTGGGACTGGGGATGGGGGCGACAGAAGATGCATGATCAGAATCTGACTCGTGAGAGTAGTGCTGCGCACTAAGGGTATGTGTCGGTGCAGAAGCCACAGACTCAGAGGAGTCCTGGGCTGGGGAAAGTGCAGGTGCCTCCGCAGCCGGAGCATCTGCAATCAGTAGAGGGGCAACAGCGGGTAGGGCCTCGCCCTGAACGTCCTCCATAGGCTCCACCTCAAATAAGTCGACGTCGTCCTCGTCGCCGTCGAATGGTAACTCCTGAACCGGGTAAGAAGCGAGGGGTATGGGAGCAGGGATCACCGCTAGTGGCAAATCCCCGGCCGGAATATCAATAGGGAGCTCATCGTCGCCATCAGGTAGGGCGAATGGCTGGAAGTCGTCATCGTCGGTACTGGTAAAGTCTGACGTGTACACCTCGTGCTCCGAGGACTCTAAATCATCTGACACAACACGCCTGGGGTTGGTGATGTCTGAACCACCTGAATCAGCCGGATCCATGTATCTGTAACATAAACACAAGTATGCACAAACAGTCAATCACATAATCAGATAATCACATAAGTCACCAAGTAGGGCATCACATAATTTCTCCTAGTCTTACTAGCCAAAACCATCTAGTCTACAAGACTGTTCTATCCTTCACTTAAACCAGACCTCGATCCTCCAGATCGAACCTTATAACAAATCAACGTGCTCAACTACCTTATTCACCTCGATCCTCCAGATCGATCCTATAACAAACCAACGTGCTCAACTACCTTAACCATCTCGATCCTCCAGATCGATCCTCAGCCCTCCAAGCTGAACTTATAATTAATAAAATGTGCTCAACATTTGTTTGTAAAAAGTGTGGATCTGGACTTAAGTGGTATGCAGAAAAATGTTTTCGTGAGAGCCCTAGTGATCATAGTCTAGACTCGAGACAGAATCCTAGTTCGCTATGATCAGAGCTCTGATACCAAGCTGTCACACCCTGGCTTTGCGGAAGCGTGGTTAGTTTTGGTGTGACTTCTTAATACCATAGCTTAATCATAACAAAGCTATATGAATTTAAAAACCATGCAAGTCATCATTAAGTTTAGAAATCAACATACAATACCATTGTTTTAAACGTACGTCCATAACCATGTTCAGTAAACATTACAACTAGAACAAAACATAAATGAGGGTTAAGGATTGTGTCTTGTCCAGGTAAGAGAACACAACCCCTAATCCTTGATGACTTCATGAAGATTGCAGCGGAAAACGTTCATACCGTGCCAGAATCCGTTAATTTCCTGAAATACATGTGAGTTGAAAAATCAACAATAATGTTGAGCGAGTTCATGTGCAAGTGAGTAAGTAAAACACTTGTAAGTATAAAAGTTTCCTGGTATGTAGCAGTGTAAGAGGACTTGTGATCACCAATGGTTTGCAAGGCCATTAGCATGTTGTGAAATGCAAGTAAGTAAGATACAACCCTAGCCGATTTTGCGTTGGGTACCAAGTCACTCCGGATCCGTTCTGTTAGTCCTCCGAGAGGCCTGTTCTGTTGGACCGGGAGCTGGGCTCGCTACACCCAAATAGATCTACCGCTCGAGTCCCTCGGGGTTCTAACTACCCATTCACATGATCTAAACCTCCTTACGTTATTCATACCGTGTAAAAGTACTTGTAAACAAAGTAACATGTATTTCACCCCCGCAGTTAAGAAAACTGAAAACAGTTAGAGAAAAGGGGGACATGAACTCACAGTGGGTGCGTAAACTCTATCAAGCGTCTCTGAAGCAGTAAGCTGTGCAACGACCTACAAGTGCTAATTCTATTAGACGGACGGCCGTGCTTTAGCTTTACAGTTTATGTTTGCGGGAAATAGTTAGACAACTATTTCGTGTTACATTTTGTATATGCTTGATAGTTATTCTTCTTCCCAAGGATGGGGGATACAATACATGTGCGTAAGTTACGTTTTATCAATCTTGTGGTAATGTAATTACCGGTGTAACTTATATGTTTGTGTAAGCGTTCGCAAAGTTTTGGAATCATTAACGCTTGTAAATATTATTTTCATTCTAAAATAATATTTATGTATTTCACAAAATAATCATAAACAGTGTTGTGACAAATATATTTATTACGTTAATCTTTGTGAAAATCCCACCTCCGAATATTTAGTAAAATATAGTACTGGCGAAATTTTATGTTTCAAAAGTATGTCCAAAAATAGTTGTAACACTTGTTGTGTAAAAAGTCTAAGTGTTAGGTTTTTAGAAAATTTCGCCAGAGTTTCCTCTGTAACTGGAGGTGGCCACGCTTTCAAGCGTATCATTTTCTTTTAACAAATCAATTCAACAACTTCTTTATTTCATCAAGCAATTTCCGACACATCAAACTAGTCAATAAATATGTAAAGTTGCATAATCGCATGAACTTGTAGTTTTTCCGAATCTATATTATAAATCCCATTTATATACGTAGATCTTTATATAAAGTACTTTCAATCTTGTAAAAACCTCGTTTTTAGAGAAATCCGACTTCACAACTTCTAGTAACGAGTGACAAATATACTTCTTTGTCGGATCTTTCCATTTCACGAGTGTCTACACACTTGTGGTTTATAAAACCATATTTATTAGTGCAAGATCCATCTTTTAGAAAAACATGATTTCTTTAAAGTGTGGTCTTTCAAAAATACCACTTGCGGATACGTAGATCCGCTAGTTTTAAACACCATTTTACCGGTTAAATCACTTTTACACAAGTATAATATTTCACACAAGTTCATGTTTCTAAAATGTGGTAGTGTTTCACCTTTAACCCTTGTATCTTTCAAGAACAAGCTTATGTGAAGATACATGATTTTACAAGGTCGGGTTAAACGAAGTTTCGAGCTACCACATTATAGATCGGGTCTAGATAAACACAAATTTCAAGTCCTACGACTTTTACACAAGACATGTGCTATTAACCTCCATTTTAGTGATTTTACTAGACTTTAAAGATTCAAAACGCGTGTTTACGATATTTAACCGACGAAAGTTCTTTTACCCACTTTAGATGAGTGTAAAAACAAGTTTTAAAGGTTATACCTCTAGCTCAAGGCTAGGGAAGATCTTTGACGAAAAACGCGTGGATAAAAGATAACGAGAGAGGTCCTTCGTATTCCGCTTGCACCAAAGCTCCTTATACGCGATCTTGGATGTGTGTACGATGTTGGAATGGAGAGACACGAACCGAAAAGTATGATGGTGGTGAGGGTGGTGTTCGGCCGAGCTTTATGTAGAGAGAAAGAGAGTGAAAGTTGTGGTGTTGATTAGTGATAAGTAATTAGCGTGTATATATAGGAAGTTTAGGGTGCTATTGTCCATTGGTCACTATGTCATAAGGATATTAGGCAACCTTGGATTTAACAAGATTTAGCAAGATTTCAAGTACCATTTGTGCTCCCTAGGTAACCGATCGGTTGGGGGGGGGGGTCCCTAATCCGATTTTAAGTAGCTAGTTAGGAGTTTAGTTATGTTAATTAGGTTAGGTTAAGTGTTAACCTTGTTAGTTGCGTACGACGCGTTATGACGGGTGTTAGGGTAACCAGGGACCCTAACTGGCTCAGAAAAAGAGTAATAATAAAAATAGTAAAGTTTTCATGTTCCGGGTAAAGTCCGGGTGTTCGGTTGGATAGTAATCCGTTAAAGTGTTACAAAAGACTTTAAAGTGTCGTTATTACATTTT
>JARYGA010045867.1:0-29517 GCA_030545235.1 Helianthus tuberosus | reverse complement strand
TTCCAATCGTTGCAGAATTGCATCATGATCTGTAATTCTCTGTTCCAAAGATTGATTACGAGTCGACATGATTACAGACTGAATTAATCGAATCGATGATTAATTCAAGAATTGAATTGAACTGAATTCGATCGAACAATGATCAAATTCGAAATTGAATTGATAGGTAATCGAATGAATTGTACTAGAATTGAATCGAATTGAATTAGGGTTTCAAATCCAAATCAAGAGTGTCCAAGGATTGAACAGCTCTGATACCACTTGATACAATTGAAGAGAATCTAAGAGAGAGAAGGATTTCAATCACAATCAAGCTGATCTCTCATTCAGTTACTATGGTTATTATAACGACGATTACAACTAACTACCTGTTTACAACGACTAACAACTGACTCTTACAACCAGCCCTCTAACTTTCTAACAATTACAATCTAATCCCTGAACCACTAATTCTTATTATTACAATATCAGTCCCTGTATCCTTTAACATGTAACAATATCATGTTAAAGGATACAGGGACTGATATTGTAATAATAAGAATTAGTGGTTCAGGGATTAGATTGTAATTGTTAGAAAGTTAGAGGGCTGGTTGTAAGAGTCAGTTGTTAGTCGTTGTAAACAGGTAGTTAGTTGTAATCGTCGTTATAATAACGATAGTAACTGAATGAGAGATCAGCTTGATTGTGATTGAAATCCTTCTCTCTCTTAGATTCTCTTCAATTGTATCATAAACTCATTGCACCCCGGTACCAGTTAACCTACCGTGAGTTCCACAAAACGTATCACAACCTACCATTGCTAAAAACATAACCTAGATTGGCACCTCTACAAACCTAGTTTCAGATATAAGGTTGCATCTAGTTTGAAGTTGAACACTACTATGGACATGAGTTTGATAGTAGGTTGAAATGCGAGTGGGTATTATTATCAAAGAAACCTATAAAATTTGTGTGTAGATAGAGGACACTTCACCAGACCAACTCGACTTGCTTTTGAGCCATCATCTAGTCATTTAACCTATTACCTAGCCCTACCCGTTTTAACACTAACCCGACCAGACCCGGGCATTTTTATTTACGTAAAATACATGTAAATCATACGTTATATTTCAAGTCTGGCATAAGGTTTGGATGCTAAACCCTCGGAATCCCTCAACCCAATAAGGCCCTGACTCCTGAGCATATAATATGAGCATTTCAATATACTCCAAAACACACTGCGGTCCGTTTGAGATTTGCAAAACTCGTTCTATTCTTTGCTTTTCCAAGTATACCCAAAAAAGGAGTTTTTTACTGAAATAGTGTTGTTTTCCAAAATGAAATCAAAACTAATGCTGGTTTCGAAAATATTTCACAAATAATGCCAATGCCAATATGAATGGCGATTTTTGTTGAATGTAGTAGGCTGTTCAGCTTTTTTCAGGATCTTGCAAGCATTTAAAGGGAATTGCAGGTCCAAATCATTTGCCCAGGAAGCTTATCATTGAACCGTACCTTATGAGCCAATATGAATGGCGAATTCTTGCATTTTGCCAATACAAATGGCGAATAGTTCCTGCAGTACAATACAGCCAATACAAATGGTGAAACGCTGTAGGACTGCACAATACAGCCAATACAAATGGCGAAAAGCTGATAACTATCCAATATTATTGGCGAACACTTTAATTTTCTGCACAAACCTATACCTTGTTGCCATTATTATTGGCGAAATATACTTAAACGTGCAGAAATATACGTTTTAATTGGCAGAAAAGTTAAAAAATCCCCATTCATAATGGATATTAGTGCAGTCCTTTTCAGTTTTGTGCAGAAAATTAAAGTTTTCGCCATTCATATTGACTAAAACAGCAGTGTTTCGCCATTCAAAATGGCAATGTGTGCAGAAAAGTAAGAAAATGGCCACTCATTATGGATATTGGTGCAGTCCTTTTCAGTTTTGTACAGAAAATTATAGTTTTCGCCATTCATATTGGCTATAACAGCTTTTTTTTTTTAGTTTTCGCCAATCACAATGGCTGTATTGTTATGCAGGTACGATTCGCCAATTGTATTGGCAATGTGTGCAGGATTCGCCATTCATATTGGCTGATAAGGTACGTTCCAATGATTGGTGGCTGATAAGCTTCTATGGCAAATGATTTGGACCTGTAATTCCTTTAAAAGCCTGCAAGTTCCTGAGAAAAGCTGAACATCCTACTACGTTGAACAAAAATCGACATTCATATTGGCATTGGCATTATTTGTGAAATATTTTGGGAACCAGCATTACTTTTGATTTCATTTTTGATATTAGCACTATTTCAGTAAAAAAGTCCCCAGAAAAGAACTCCGACTTTGTAATTTTTAACTGTTTCAGGCCAGGCTCGTCAGTCGTGTTAAGGTAAGTAAGGTGTTGTTTACTTGGGTCTGGTTTGGTAACCGAGTTTGGCTCGATTTTAGTGATCAATTTTGCTTAAATACGACACCAGATTAAATTAACAGTGTATAAAGAAACTTATTTTTGGTTTACAAAGCTTTCAGGAGGCCTCAAGTCAGATACGGTAGTGGGTCGGACTGTAAAATTCTACAAAAACAAATAAACAGTAACAATTCGTAAAGAGAAACCGATACCTAGGGTTTGAGGCGTCGTGTTTGTGCACAACCATGGATGTGGCAACTAACGTCGCAAGCAGCGCAATCAGAAACAAAAAAGAACTACCACCGAACCACTTCTTAGATACATTCATATAGTTACGAAGAAGAAGAACAATTATTGCCATAATAAAAGTTAGGCCGGATCACTATCATCATTTCTCTGTTTGCAACTATCCATCAAACCTACATCCATGAACAATATTTGATTTTTAGTTATAAAAAATAATCAAAATAGAAAGGTCATTAACCTGGTATATGTTAAGTAATTGTGCCATTTAATAGCACATGTAGACATGTACGCAATAGCCATTGAATAAAAAAACAAATGCTAATGGAAGGCCAAGTGACATAGAAAACTAACCGTTACTGGTGACAAATATAAAACTCCAGAATTTGCACCAGAAAGCATACCCTAGACAATAATATAGCAGACCAATACCTTCTTTGGTAGTTTGACCCTTGCAAGTGGCCAACCCAGCCCCTTTAGTACACCTACAGTCTCTTGAGGATTTGGGCCCTCATCTCTAAGAAGAAGGCCAAGATTATACCAAGCTAAAGAGGGCATCTTATCGAGCCGTAAAGTCTCGTTCAAGAAGCTTTGAAGCCGAAGATTGCACCCTACCGACCCGTAACACCTAGTTCAAGAAGCATCGGGCCACGGATCCAGTAAGCTTCCTGGACACACCAACTATGGAAACAAAACTCTGCACATGGGCCAGCTCCACATTTTACTTTTCATGATCAGTAACAACAAATAGGTCTTAGAAATATATTATATCTATACACGAATCATATCAAGTTCAAAATTTGGACCTTAGTTCCAGTGGTGGCGATGATGTGGATGTTCCTTCCTTCAGTTCCACACACACTTTTGTTTTAGCAATGAAAACTTACTTTTTCAACTCTAGATAAAATACAAAAGGCTGATGATTTACATTATATAAAAAGTTATTGTATACTTGAGATACAAACAGTAAAATAATGAATTTATATCTATAACAAAATAGTTAATAATTTTGGTGGTTACCTTATTCGATAGGCAAAATGAGTCAGAGTTTGAAATTCAGTGAAATACAACCTGGTCTGACTACAATCGAGAGCTGTTTTGTTGTTCGTAGCAGTAGTACGTCAATATGTTTCGTCCTATGAAACAACATTAAAAAATTTCCATCAAGGACAAAACCAAAATGGAATCAGAAGGGCAGTACAAAAAACACTAATCGAAAAAGAAAGCATACCCTAGACAATAATATAGCAGACCAATACCTTCTTTGGTAGTTTGACCCTTGCAGGTGGTCAACCCAACCCCTTTAGTACACCTACAGCCTTAAAGCAATCAGCAGCTTCTCTTGAGGATTTGGGCCCTCATCTCTAAGAAGAAGGCCAAGATTATACCAAGCTAAAGAGTGCATCTTATCGAGCCGTAAGGTCTCGTTCAAGAAGCTTTGAAGCCGAAGATTGCACCCTACCGACCCGTAACACCTAGTTCAAGAAGCATCGGGCCACAGATCCACTAAGCTTCCTGGACACACCAACTATGGAAACAAAACTCTGTACATGGACCAGCTCCACATTTTACTTTTCATGATAAGTAACAACAAATAGTTCTTAGAAATATTTTATATCTATACACGAATCATATCAAGTTCAAAATTTGGACCTTAGTTCCAGTGGTGGCGATGATGTGGATGTTCCTTCAATTCCACACACACTTTTGTTTTAGAAATGAACACTTACTTTTTCAACTCTAGATAAAATACAAAAGGCTGATGATTTACATATGGGAAGGTTGACAATTAATTATTAACTATCTTCGTTTATATCTATATCCATATTGAACTAATCAAAATGAAACAAAACCAAAAACAAAGAAAAGGTTTATAGAAATAAACAATGGTGATAACAAATTAGGGTTTATGGCTAACACAAGGAATGCAATTAACAAAGAAAAGGCGGAAATGTGGCCAAAGTGGTTATATTCAGAACTTAGCAAAGGAGCAAAATCGTTACTTCAGTAGCCGAACAAAAAACAAATAAGAGAGGCAATAATGACGCTACACGGGTGTTGGGTTATCAACCGAAACTTCAATATGAGATGCAATGGCAAATTGTCAACCATGAAGAGGCTGATTTCGTGGTATAGATACCTTTCTTTCCAAAAGAGATTCAATTGTCTTAAGCTTTTCGTCCAATTTGTTTGGCTCATCTAGCTGGAACATCACAAACATGGCTGCTTATGAGACAATACAGATTTAATAACCCTATTTATAAACAGTAGTTTTACAAATTTCGTCAACCACTCAAACCTAATATAATGTAAGTGGAGAGTTCAAATGAGAAGAATTTTTTTGTAAGAGAAAAAAGAAGAAGTTTCAACCAATAAAAATGCTTCATTTTACTTCATTTAATATTTGCATTTAATTTTAATATAAGGGTATATTGGTAAACTTACCGAAATCATTAATTTGTGTTCTTCCCCTTTAATAACTAACTAAATTAAATTTGTAACTCCTTTTCAAAATATATACTTTTTCCAAATTAAAAAAACAATGTAATTTAAAGTGTAGAATAAATTACTAGTTGTGTAGGATAAATTACGAGTTGTGTAGGATATATTTCGAGGTGTGTAGGATAAATTTCGACTGTGTAGGATAAAATTCTATAATGTGTAGGGTATATGTAGGGAAATTTTGATATGTGTAGGTTTTGTAGATTATATGTAGGATACTTAATGATTAGTTGACTAATTAATTAAAGAGAGAAAAATTAATGATATGAGTTATAAATGAAATAGTATTTTACTAATATGTCCTTTCTTCTTTTCTTCTCACATTAAATGTCTTCTCAAATGAACCTTCCCCTATAATGTAATTAATATTTCTTATTTTGAATTAGTTAAAGATAACTACAAAGATCATATGGTGAGCAGATTGCCAGACGGTTTCCCGGTCTGCCAGACGGTTTCCCGGTCAATGGGTTCCAGCATTGAAGTTCTCCAGACTTGCTTCCACTAATAAGATGCTCACCATCCGGTGACCATCCGATACAAAGAACCCAATTCTTGTGCCCTAAATAAGTATATATAAAATATGAGAATTAAACATCTTGAATTATTAGTACGGAGTTGCAATAAGTTTCCAGATTATGTTAACATCAATTACAGACCATGTTAAAAATTGAATTTTTTGATGCATAAATCAAAATCTAACCCGTACAAGTGAACATGGTTGCTAAAAAGAGCACATGAATACGTATCCACCAATTAAGCCATTGGTTTCTTGCATGGATATATATATACAGGGCTTCATCTCCGCGGCTTGTATTTAAGCATTTACCAAACAGCATCATGGATTGCTTCGGGCCACCATGACGCCACCAGTTTGTTCTCGTTTCCAAATAAAAACTTGTTCCCCTCAGGCCCACAAAAGACAGCCATATGGTGGCCGAGCAACGATGTTTTGAAAACCATAGGACTTCCATATCTCTCCATTCTATTTCTCACGAATTTCTCCGGAGCTCCATGTCTGTGTAAGGACGAACTCTATGGTTTCACCTAAAAACGGCCATACGAAGCTTCCATGTGGCAGATTGTTGCTGGTTTTTTCCTATGGATTTGGAGGAAGAAGCATAGGACAATGAACAAAAAGAAAAGTGCTAGCAATGTGGCTGCCATTGACAACTGGTAACTGCTATGAACTTGACCTTGATTAAGCTATATATATTATCTAGCTCCCTGTATTTAGCTCCCTGCTTCAGCAAAAGTTGCAGAAGCACCATCAGGATCGTCTCATGATACCCATAAATAAAATAACAACATTAATGTTACGAAGAAAAGAGATTATCTTACTAAGAGATTATCTAATTATAAAAACATGGTTATGCAAAAGGCAAAAATAACCAAAGTATAACAAAGACCTTGAACCGAAGCCATCTCCTTCTCAACTTTTGCGTGCGTTACTTGAAATGTGCCTGCTTCTTCTTCATATCCTCTCTGAATCCTGACTTCACAAAAAAAAAAAATACAACAACAGAATAGAAATTAAGTTAAGGCTTTAACTCCCTTCACATAAACGCATTCAATCCACAAACAACAAAAATACACACCTTGATTGACTGAGAAAACTGATGTATAAAGTTGAACGAAAAAACCCTAAATCCGTTAAAAGATGCATCATAAGTTTGATATTTCGAAATTCAAATCTGAGATAGACATATTTGATACAAAACTGAAACTTTTATACTTATCATGATATTTACCTTGAATCAGTACATGGAATTAGTGTTTAAGAAAAACTTGTCGACCATTCTTCTTGTTCCAACAACCTTGCAGAAGTAGTTTCAAAGGATCAACTGATTATATACTCCACCTACTGCAGTTTATAAGCATATAATTAGGGTTCTTCCTACACAGGTAAAATTAATATAAATTATACATTTTCATAATTCAACACGAATCATCAAAAATACTTATGTGGGGAACATTAAAGATCGACGAAAAAGTTACCTGGGTTGTTCGGTTTCTTCAATCGCCATCATCTAGGGTTTATTCAATAGCCATCATCGCTTACACGAATAGGAGATAGATGAAAATTAGGGTTGTGAATGGTTTGGCTAAAACAAAGAACAATCAATTCGAGCTCTAGATCAAGCCTCAACAAAGAACAATCAATTCTAGGGTTTGAAGAAAACAACGGAAGAGAACCAACAGAAAGATCGACGGTGAAATAAGCTTTGATTAGGGTTTTTTATTGGAATTAAGATGGAAAGAAAACTGATTTCAAATTTATGGAACAAATTAAGCGCTCGTGAAAGTGAAGGAGAAGAGAGAGAAAGAAAATGCCGCCTAAAACATAATTCTCTGGCCAAAGAGCATTGCCACATCAAGGTCAAATAGTCAACATTATTTTGCTTTAGTATAAGAGATAGATTAAACAAAAGTATAGCTTATAAAATAACATACCATCAGGTGAAACTGGACGATGTTGTGTAACACACGGAGTGGAAGTTGAATTAATATTGGTGGATACAATATTGAGAGATGACGATGTAATTCCTCGATTTGATCTCTTATTATCCAAGTATAATTTCCTTCTGTGAGATGCCTCGTCTTGAGTAACAATTGGGAGGACAACTAACAGAAAATCGTATACATACTGACAAAAATTATAATCAAGAAACAAAAACAAATCAAAATAGTTAGTTGTAAATCAAGAAAGGATAATTTTCATTTTGTTATAAAAAATATATAGCTAAAATAATACCATTGGTTATGCTTGATAAAGGTCTTCTGCCTCGTCGAACTTTGAAGAGACATAAATAAAAAAATGGAATAATTAATAAACAAATCGAGCATAATAGTTAGCTAACTAAGTAGGCGTAAAAGAATCGAACTGGATAATGAAAGAATTAGTGTTATACCGTTAACAATGTCGGTGGATGTGTTTCCATTCCGCTGAACTGCGCATAAAAATATATATATATACTCATAATGTTGTTAAACTAATTATCATGTGCCCGCTAATTTTAAAGTTATTGTTTTTTTAGGAATGAGTAGGAAAAAAACTGAAAAACTTTAAATAACTTACCATCCTGAGTGTTTTCTTTATAAATGACATTGTATACGGAGTCAGTCTTTGGTCGTTTAGGCATTGCTGGAAATTTAAATAAAAAAAAGGGTTACATTAAATAGATGGTATGTTGGATCACATGTTAAGTAATATTTAATCAAACCAGATTCATATATAAACTCTAACAAACCATTATGGTGGTAATAGTGTACATCGATCTCTATTTTATACGGACTCATAAATCATAAAATTTATGTAAACGGATATAAACAAAAAACAGTTGCATACCAATCTATATCAACAATAGAATGAATTCACATTAATGAACAAAAAATAATATGAAAAACATCATAATTTATAAAAAAAAAATAAAACAAAAAAAATTATATAAATAAAGTAAGTACTTGGGAACAATAAAAACAGAAACAAAACAAATTATATAACTTCTAACTAAAAGGAGAAACAATAGTCTCTATGAATAACGCTCCGTTAACTCCACTAAATGTATCAACATCTTGTAAATAATGCAACTCTTCGCCCGTTAATTTAACGGTAACCATATGTCCCCATTCACTCATTAAAATCCATGTGTTGTACTCCATTATATGTGGTTGGTGCCGCCTTGTCACACCCCGACTTTCCACGTGTCACTGGTGGGCCCGGTGGGGAGAATCGTGACGTAGTTGATATCATCATAATCAAACAACACAATATATAAATGCACAGCGGAAGCAAAAGATAAATATATTACAATCCGAATATAAAGTAATATCCAGTATTACAACGGAAAGTAAAGGATCCACAGGCGGATCTTAAAATATAAATATTGTTCAACAGACTTTAGACGCCTAGAACTTGCAAGATTCCTTATTAACGTCCTGAGCAGCTTCCAGCCTATTACGTACTTGTACCTATCACTTAGACTTTTGAAAATACGTCAGTTTTCACTGGTAAATACACTCAACTGACTCATTTGAAAAGAGTTTAAGAAAATTGATTTAGATGCACCAGGCACAAAATATTTTGACACTTTGATTAAAATGCACAGAGGCAAAATTAATCTTTTATACTTGGGAAAATTATTTATATATAATCTTGTATACAGTTTTACTCATTTGTCGTCCATTAGGGCCGGTTAGAAGAGCCGGACAGATTAACTGACACGCCACAGGTATAATGCCCACAGGCTATCATCCTCTAAGTGGATTACCAGTTCCGGTATAGTGCCCACAAGGATGATACCTCGGAGTGGATTACCAGTTTTTACATAATGCATCTGTCAGGTGTATGCCTACACCCTGTGCTTAGGTCGTGGCCATTTCGTAAAATGATGCCAAGGATATCCGGGACATGGTCATTAACCCCCAAAAGCCATACACCAAATAATACATATTAAACAGGTTATGTAAATACATCAATCACAATCCGATTTAAATGACTACATACACCTGACCAAGCGGTACTTTTATAGTGCCGTATCCCAAGCCCGTATAGGGAAAATAAGTTAAGAGTATTTACCTGAGCTAGCTCCTGTCTTAAATAGCAAGAATTATAATAACTCAGCCGTATTCACTTTAGTAAGCGTAGGTACAATTTACCGGAAGGCTCTAGTCTGGAATGGTGGTATAAATAACCAATTAGAATGCTAACGGGTCTTTAATTATGCCTAAGCTTAGACCGGTTAGTCTTAAGGAAATATACGGTTCAAGCGCATGATTAAGCGAAGACTGGAATAGAATGTGTTTTAGACCCGACAAGTTTGAAGACTTGTATAATATGGGTAATCTAAACACCTTCTGGATTTTGAGATAAAACCGATAAGGTTTGACCCGTTTCGGCTAATTTATGTAAACTAGTTACATAAACCGAACCGTACGCGTAATAAGCGTAACGGGTATTCATGAGAGCCATATATAGGTTTTCTAAGTTAATATGCTTCAAATATGTTGTGACATCAGTAAGATGTCTTTTATTATGCCCGAAACGAATTTAAACACAAACTATGCCCCGTAGGGGTAGTTTGGTCATTTAAAAGATTATAAAAGAGTTTAAGTATTTACCTGAGTTACAGGTCTGATATAATCAGCAAAAATACTTATTTTACTAAGTTATAACAGTAGGGTAAAGTAGATATGTGAAATTTATCAAATATAACCAAACTATGCACCGTAGGGGCATTTAGGTAATTTCACATAAACCGAAAAGCTCAAAACTGAAGTCTGAGTTTAACAACTTTTGCTTACTGTTAAAATATTATAATTTGCCTCAAATATCAGTAGGTATCAACCCTTGTATGTTTAAAATAGTTTTAGTACATACTATGCGTTAAAAACGCTTAATAAGGCGATTAGAAGCCATTTCCGGGTTCGATACATAAAGCTGATATTTTGATTATTCCAAAAGACTTAAAATAATTTATTTATCATTTAAGATCAGTAGCAAAAGGTTTGGAGTCATTTAGATGTGTAAAACTCATTTTATAGCCCGTAAGGGCAAAACCGACAATTACCGGATTAAGCCTACGACTATGAGTTATGCTCAGCCTAAAATTAATTAAAAATCTTCAAAAATCCCAAAATAATATATTACATCAGTGGGTAATAAGTTTGATAACAAAAAGTAGGCTTAACTAGGCTATACGCTAATTACGCCGTTTAATTAACATAAAGCTTTCATTTTACGCTAACGAGCATAACTCTTAATCTACACCTCAAACTGATGTCAAACTTTGGGTACAAGTCTATATATCAGTAATTAAGGTTTCTACTCTTTTACATTTTCAAAAATCACATTTTAAGGTGAAAAGGGCATAATGGTCAACATATAAGCAATTAACGGAATCATGCGTATTAATCGGTTAACTAATGAACCATGGTGTATAATCACAGAGGGTTATACTAGCATGTAACCTGGTCCAAATTAAGCTCTAAGGTATTTCTAATTCATACCAAAACGGGTCAGAACTGAAGTCAATGCAAAAGTCAAAGCTTTGCGACTTTTGGTTCCGAACCGGGTCTAAACAGTAAATTGTCGGGTTGAACATGTTTAATTACCAAGTTGTATTAATGATCAAACAGGTTGTATGTGTTCTACATTGCTGATTATGCATAAATTAGAAATTAAGTATCCTGTTGACTTTTTCTTAACAAGTTTGACCCGACATTTGACCTAGTTAGCGTGGGAATCAGGGGGAACCCTTTTGGGGGTTTATTACCCACATAATTACCAACTTATATCTACTTTTGATTCGACTAATCACTGGACCATTAGTGATTAATCTTAAAGTCAACCGTTAATTACGACTGTTTGACTTTTAAGCTAATACTAAGCTAAAACTTAATTAAGAAAGGATTAGCAAACTTACTGAAGTCCTATGCACGAAATGTGATGCTTAGAGAAGGATCCTTAGCTCCAGAAATGCCCCAAATGTGCAGATGAATGGTGTGAAGAACTTGTTGCACATGAAGCCTTTATATAGTGATCAAGAACACCACAAAAGGTTGACACACAAGTCTATGACTTACCACAACTGATCCACAAGTGTCCCTAGATGTTTAGGGATTGTTTAGGGGACAAGGGAGATGAGGAAAATCGTTTAAAGGTCGAAATTCGCGTTTAAACTGGCAACAGCCGGTTTTCTGTTGCTGGGCACTACCTTACGTGTAACAACTCTCATCAAAAGTCATACTTATTAAAGTAATTAGTCCAAAAGGAAACCCTAATTGAGAGACCCAAGTGATTATGAACAAACCCTAAAATTTTCATAATTTTCAGAATCAGGATTAGGGCCCCTAAAACTCAGGGGGGGTAAAACCCTAGTTACGATTATCTAAATAACTTTCTGTCAAAATAGAATTTCACAAAACTGTCGACTCAGCAAACCTACCCATGCACGTAGCTACTCTATAAAAATAGGTTTGCAGTCGCGTAGCGCGATTGCTAGAGGGGTACCCGTCGCGCTACGCGACGGTGTCAAATTTTCAGTATAAATAGAACTGTTTGGGACTTGAATTCTGGTACAAAAACGATGGAAAAATTCGAAGTATACTCTAAGTTATAGCAGGAATACTCTAAATAACACACACGGGTCTCGAAATTCTGCTGCAAAACAGGGTATTAGCACAATCGCTGCTACGATTCATTTATCCGACGATCAATATATCCAATGAATGTTTAAGTGCCGCCCACATTAGGGTTATACTTTATCGTTCGTCATTAATTTGACGGATTGTCGTTAATTCGATAGGTAAAGTATTATACTTTATCGTTCGTTGTTAATTCAACGGATCATCGTTAATTCGATGGGTAAAGTATTATACCTTGTCATTCGTTGTTAATTCAATGGATCATCGTTAATTCGATGGACAAAGTATTGCATTTGATCATTCATTGTGATAATTTGATCTCGTAAATTATCGTAATTGCTGGATTGATTACTAACCCAGTTTTGTGTGCATTGTTATTTATATTAGGTTAACAAGGCTAAATCATAGATTAGACTCTGACCATATTAAATCAGCAATGTGAGTCATTCTCTCTTTTTATCAAATCTATTTACAAAAGTGTTTTATTTCAAAGTTATAATTACGGGGATTAAGTCTTTGTAATCACCAAGTTACAGCCGGTATGTGGGGTTTTGTATACATTACTTGATAATCGTCACCATTGGGGCAGCCAATGGGGGATATGACCATAGTCACAGACACCATTGGACGAATGGGCCAATGGGTCGAGTGGCAAGTACCGTGGGTAGTTGGCTTGATATCAGAAACATTGTAATCGCTCTTAATACTGTAAATTATAACAAATGTGTCATTTTAGTAAATAGAATGATTCACTCAGTATTTCCCGCTGACAAAACCTTTTTCCAACATGTTTCAGGTGATCTGTTGTAATTCAGGAAAAGTGCTGGAGAGCATTTCAAGCTTACTGATAGTGGCTCAATATAAAATAAATAAATGCTTTTGTAATATCACGTTTTTATAGTAAAAACATAATATTGTAAATTATCGGGGTTTTATCCCGAATTGTGAAATAAATAATTGGGGAAAAATTTTAGCTTTAAGCGATCCTGTTTCCGCTGTTAAACTCAATTAAATCAATACCGCAGTATTTCTGTCCCGCGGCTCTTGAAACGGGTCAAACCGGGTCGAGGGTCGTGACATTACGGACCTCAAGGTCCCCAGTGTTGAGATCCGTAAGCCTGACATCAGGAGCAAAAACCTCTTTTTCAGTTTGCATCCTTGGCTCTTGGTCCTCCGAAAGGTCAATTAACTTATTTTCGTGCACTTTGAACCCTCCAAATTGACATATAAGGGCTTTAAGACATTTACCTACTTTGTTTAGTCCCCGGTTAACTTTATTGTCACCCGAAAGGTCCAAACTTTCAACGTTGACGCTTTAACCCCTCGCACACGAATTTGATCATAACTTTCTCATACGATAACGAAACTTTATGAAATTTTAATCGTGCATTCTAGTGAGCATAATTAACCGTTACAAAGCTTCGGGTTTGTCAAAAGGTCACTCAGAGGTATACTTAAACATGTTGACACATTTAAGCCCCGTAGTTTGTAATCTCTCACTTTCATTCACAACTAGCTTCGCATGATCCATGATTTATTCGTGTAAGGGTATGAGCATCATGTAGGGTTACTGTAAATTATATTTATCCCTTGATGACATTTTAAACCCTTATATTCACATACTTTCCATGTTTGTCAACTTTAGTCCCTCTAGAGTATACTTTCACACGTTCAAGCTTATGACACATGTCAATACATTATAGGACGTGAATTTTTGAGGTGTTACACGCCTACTTTGGAAAGAAACTGTTTAAGAATTCTGAAAAGATAAAACCTTATTCCATACTTCACCTTCGAGTTTGAAGAGTTCAACAATAAGGTCTTCAGGTTCGGAAACAACAAACATGTGAATCTTCCGGTTTAATGTGATAAGATGCCCTTGGCTAGGAATAAGATCTTTACTCAAAGGAAAATTAATAAGTTTGAATGTTTCAGATAAAACATCAAAAGCAACTATAAACTTCTTTCCAATTACCCACCAAGATTGTGAAACAATGAAGTATACAGTCTTGGCGGATAGTGTTCCAACAGACCACGCATAAGAACGTGAACCAAACTTAGTTGCATTAATGAATTCGACATCTCTCCATATACCAAAACGTCTAGAATATACACTTGGAAATATATTATTGTATCGACGTTTGATATGGAGTACTTTAAGGTCGTTAGATTGATCGTAGTAGATAGCGCCAGTATCATATTCGTGATCGTATCCATGTTTAGGGTAGTCATCAGATAAAATAGTATACCAATTAGTAGTTGGATTCCAAATGATAAGTTTTCTAATACAGTAAACTAATAAAAGTCCGTCGAGAGAAGAAAGAAAACGTAATGACAATGGTGGAGTCTCGAAAGGAAAAGATATACTTTTCGTTGAACCAAATTCAATCTTGCCACAGATTACATTATCAACATCTATTGACATATCATTCAATGATATTAGCTTCCGATTTTTAGCTTTATTAAGCCATACACAATGCAAAATGGCAAACTGATTACTTGATAATTCTGCACACCATGCTTTACTAACACATTTTAATTGACAAATTGATTTTGCAGGGAGCCTAGACAAAACTTCCACGACTAAGGTGTCAAAATCAATAGCTTCCATGATCTGAACTACATCGGACGGAAAAAAATATGAAATACATAACAAAGATGATTTGTGTATATATCTATATATATATATATTACTATAAGGATACATTATAATCAGAGCATGTAACTTAAGTGAATGATACTATGCGAAAACAAATATTGAGAAAAAAAACATAAAAGTTCAAATAAAATGTTAAATCATTAGAATAACAATAAATTAAAATACAAAGTGAACAAACTAACTGAGTTCAAAGGTTGATTCACCAGGAGCAAATTAGCAACGGAAGAAACGTGTTTAGATCAATTCTTATTGAATAAGCCAATACGAAATGAAAGGGTGATATAGAACTAAAAAATTGAAAGAACTCTATTTCAATATATAGAGATAGAATATGCAAAAAAAATGGAAATATATTTATGTAATATGTTACTTTTGGAAGTGATTAAATTGTAATATAGATTTCCATAAATAAATTTACTTACCTTATATTCAATATTTTTTTAAGGAAAATGAGATTGATCACATCTTTCAAATTAAATAACAAAATTGTATTGTGTAAATGTGAAGATTGTAAATACTTACTAAAATAGACATATCAAACACTAACAACATTGAACGTATTACAAAATAAGTTATTGGTATCATTACAAAACAACTAAATAAACTAAACCATAGTAAAGTAAGCAAAGTTATCATGTTCATCAACCAAACCACCAAAATGTATCTATTTAAAAGACTAACAAACAACTTACCAAACCATAGCTGTTTTAAACAAAATATATACCAGTCTTCCTTAGATCGAAGTTACGTCATTCAACACAATCTTCCTCTGAGAAGTTACATATGTGAAGTGCAGCATGTGTCCAAACTGCAACTGGTTATCTTCCATGAATTTCCTCCAACCATCAACGGCGTAACGTAACGTACCACTGTTTACCTCTGTCTTTGTTTCATAAACTTCAACATCACCATTCATGTCTTGCACAGATAAAGGTTGCAAGCTTTCAGACAGGCCTGCTCTTTTTACAACCTCAACAGGAAGCCGCTAAATGCGTTGAAAGAAAGCAAAATATAAGTGAATAGACAAAAGTAAAAAAAAATATGATGGTAAATCATGTAAAAAAACCTACCAGCCTATATTCTGCTTTACGACTAAAGTTGAAGAATTCAGGATCCATGACGACATCGGAAACTTTGCTTGCATTCCTTGTAACCTTCTTTCGATGCTTCACGTTTTGAACATCAGTTAACCGTTTCTTTGCCTTGTTTAAGAAAAATAAATATATAGAGGTAGTTAACACCAAATATAGTATATATTGTATAATTAAAGTTATCTTGTACAAAGACTATTTATGAAGTTGGATAACATACTGATTTGGCTGACAAACAATTAGTTTACTTAAACAATTTTACACATAATATATACACTTTGTACGACTTATAAACAATTAAGAACATTGATTCTAAACGTATTCACTTTTTACTAAATTAATATTGGATTCATTCTACTTGAACATGAATATCAACAGATTCAAGTTGACCACAAAAAAATAAAATACGAAAGATTCAATAATTTAAATTTTAAACTTGTTATTCAGCAACAATTATAAATTTTCTATCAAACCTTATGAATATAACTAAACAAACAATGACAATAAAAACGGATATTAGTAAACTTAATAAAAATACATAAAATATTTAATACCTTGACAGTTTGAGCAGATGTTGTAGAACGTTTTTGGCCTTTGCATTGTTTGTTCAAATTCTCGACTGTGACGGATCGGTCGACAAAAAGTTTACCTTTTCCCTTTCCTTTAACCTGTTGTGAAAGAATAGAGTTAGCACATCCAATATGTTACATCTTATATGTTTTATAAATTTAAAGCTAAAATTATACTGCATCATATTACATATACAAAATGTAATATATTTTCAGAAAAAAACGGCTAACATACATCCCAGACTGACTTTCAATTTGATCTAATAAAGCTGCAGGTTATTTTTCTAATATACTAAAGTTATTAAATTAATTGTACAATGTCATCAGTATTTAAATAATATTTGACTGGTAAACCTAGGAAATAAACAATGTAGTTATTAAACCTCTAATACAACTAATATGAGCATTGAAACAATTTCATGTACATTACTTAAACAGCAAATTGATTAAACAATGTGTTTGTACAAAACAAACAACCAAAAACAGCCTATAACAGTAATGATATAGATGCAACCGTAGGTTTCAAATAACGTTCGTATGGGTTAATTGAAGCTCTCATTTATAAACATGAGTTATAATACGCAATTATCATAACTAAATTAATATAAATATATAATAGTGGTGGTAAACTTACATCTTGCATTGTCTTGAAATGTAAACCATCACCTACTTTCAACGTCTCTTTAACATGAACCTTCTTCGGTGTATGTGACGGGACTGTTCCTGATGGACTTTGATCAGAAGTAGGCTGGTTATCATCTTCCTCTATGTCCTGCAAACATCATATTGAAAAAAAATTAAAAGAAGAATAAAAATGGATACAAAATTTAATACTTAATAAATTCGAACCTTAAAAAGCGCTTTAAAGTAATTGGCCTTAGAGATCTGAAATACATCATCATCATCATCATATTCAACCTTCTTGCTCAACCTTATCTCAACCTCGTCTCGATACACGGTTAAGCCAAACATAACATCATTAAGTTTTTCAAAAACCAGTAAATCATCTTCTTGAACGCCAAGATCGTTGCAAAGTTGAGTCCAATCTTGTGAAAATACATAGTTTGAATTAACCTTACTTGTTGACACTGTCCACGGAGAACCCTTATAATTAATTTCATATGAGCCAGCCACTACATTGTCTCCAAAACATTGTTGAACAAAAGAATCTTCAATGATCTACATAATATGAAACATAACACATTGAATGTTGGCTTTGTACGTTAGATTATAAAGAGTGAAAAACATGTTAAAGATAAATTGTAATGAAAATGAAATGAGATTACGTACCGTAAAACCCATTCTTAGATGACGATTAATTGTGAAATAAGATTGATCACAGACGCCATTAACATAAGATGAAAGATGGAGACCAAAATGGTTCAATGGAAGAAATGTAAGCAGACAATCCTTTTGAAGTTCAAGTTCTGAAACAACTGTTTCCCAGCCGTCAGTTAAGACCGACATACCTTTTACTCGTTTCAACATTACGACCCATTTTTTCCCACTTGAATGATATATACGCAGCTTCCTACCGGCCCAATCCTCTCCATAGAATTGAGTAACAAAGTTGTTTGGGACATCCTTTATATATATTAATATTCAGTATATTTAACATTATATGTTTTAAACATCAAAATACTAAAAAATAATACTCAAAATAAATGAATTATAGGTAAAATAAAGAATGCTTACTATACTCAATGATGCCGGGTTGAGAAGATATTTTACAAACGAAGTGTACATTTTCAAATCTACAACAATAAAAATGCTAAGAAGAATGATTTCAAAAAACAAAAAATGTAACAATCTAGTACTTAACCGAACACTAATCTATACAGTATACATAAAAAACATTACGGACAGAAAACTGATTCGACAATACATACTAAAGATTTATATCATGCAAAACCCAATGTTATATGGTTCAAAAATTCTTGTATTTGTTTTGCTTTACAAACAATATTCAAACAAACTTCAACGATTATGAGATTTAAAGTTCATATACCCGTATGTATCAAATTTTAAGTGAATGATTAAATACAGAATCATCATTTAACGTTTATGTCTAAAGTACAATCGGTATATACACACAAGTAGAACATAGCATAACAAACATAAACACAAACAATAATTTTCTAACAATTAAAGACTCAATCTTACAAAAACAGTAATAAATCGGGTTAGGATTCGAAGTATATCAATTTAATGGTAAAAAATCAACGATAGAAACAATTAAATCAAAAAATTATGAATAATCTGAAGGAACTTAAATGTTGTTACCTCTAAATCAAGATTCCAAGCCCTAGTTCCGGCGCCGAGAACCTTAATACCGGTGATTCCGGCGATAATCAGAGCTTTAGTTCCGGCCGGCGATTCACTTTCTCTTTGGGATAATGGGATGATAAGAGTTTTGATATGATGGTAGAGTATGGTAAGGACAATGTCCATAATTACAACCGTCATTTGAAATGTTACATAAACATCCCTTATAGTTTGAAAATTGACAACAATAAAATGGATTAAACCATAAATTACAACAACACCCTTTTATGTTCCAATGGTTAATAAATATTGAATAAAGTGTTAAATTATTAGTATTATTAGGACATTAGTACATATGTAATAAATTAGTGAATTGGTAAATTTTGTTTAATTTTTTTTGTATTCAGTTTTTAATTTTTTATATTAAGTTTAAATAATTAAGTTTAAATAAAGCGTAACCTCAAATTATGACAGATGTTAATATAACATCTAGTGTAACCTCCAATAAATCAAGCGTGACTGTATCATGTTAAACCATCCATCATGAAAAAAAATATAAAGACCCTGCTTTTCTAACCCTGACAGAAAAAAGTCTTCGATCAGTGGTGGTGATTTGAACCATACAATCAGAAGGTAACGTGAAATCAGCTGCCCAATTCTGGTAATTCCTTGGTAAAATCTGTATACAAATAGTAATATAAAAGTTAAATACTAAAATCTGTAAAATATGTATACAAAAGATGTATGAGTACAGTTTATTTTTTACAAAAAGTGGGAATTAGAAAATTACAAATATACATAAATTTTTTGACGAAATAAAAAGAGTATATTTAAAGTTTTTAAATTTAAAACCGGATTTAATTTTTAAAATGATGTATTATTTAAAAACGTAAAAAAAATTTAAATAGTATGAAATACTCTCTATGACCTGTTTAATATATATGTTTATAATAAATTATGGTAACTGTATATAAAAAAATTTGATCATCAAAAAATTATGGAAATATATATTGGGTCTTATATTTTTAGTAACATTATTTTTTGAAAAACGGAATGTATTTATTTGATTTTGTATTAATTAAAAAAGGTAAAATTTTGTTATCTTAATAGTATGTAATACATTATATAACCTGATAAATATATATGTTTATAATAAATTATACGTTTTTTAAATGATGTAGAGTATACAAAATGATATCTATCTATTATATTTTTAGTAACAATATAAATAATCAAACGATATATTATTACAATGAAAGTTAGAAAAAAGAATAATGATGACATATATATAAGAAACAAAAAGTATAATTAACAGAAACAATTAGCAAAAAACATTTGTTATTCGAAAAAAAAAACTAAACCATGAAACAATCATCTTCATATAAAGCAACCACAGAAGTCAAACCATTATCAAATTACGAAAAAAAAAAAACAAACAAAAATATCCAAATAATGAAAAAAAAAAACAAACAATGATATCAAATGTTTGAATTATAGGTGACTAATTTTCTTTCTTTGGAATTAGAAGCACTGCATCGACACCACCGTCTTTACGCATTTTTGATGAAGACTGGGAAGAAACATCATCCACGTCATACACGGATTCCAAATTGCGCTTCAAATCACGTTCGCTCATCGTATCCAACTTAGCATCCTCCTGATCAAACGCTGTTGTAAAGCCAACTTTAAAAACATTTGAGCAAGGGGTTACATCGTCTCCCGTTTGGGATATAGAATCCTACAAAAATAAAATAATTAAAGAGGAATGAGTTATAAATATACATTTAACAAATAATGAGTAAAACTTAAATCATATATAAACTAAAGGATAGTAAACCTTAACAGGCCAATCGACATTACGATTTGAATCGGATGGTTCGACATTGACGGCTTCCTCATCAATAGGCTGATTTTATTTTTAAAATCGTAAAAAAAATGATAATAATTATAAGTTAAAGATTGTTGGCAAATTGTAATAATAGTATAAAGGTGAAATGGAATAAATATACCTGAATAGTATCAAAATGTTTATCAAGCTCGGACAAAACCACCGGGTTATCAGTCATCTTGGAGACTGAGTAGCCATCAGACTTCTTGCTAATGTTAAAAGAAGAAACAGCAATCTTGAACGCAAACTTCATATTGATTAAAGCATTTAGCTCCTTTGGAAAGTTTCCTTCGTTTGCTAACTGTTGAAAAACAAAATATACTTCAATGTTGTAGAATAACCAAAAATATGATAAAAGGATTTATTTAGTACATACTTCAATATTGTTGTCTAACAGCTTATTAGCATTAACCTTCAAAAGCTTTGTCACCTCACGCTCAAACAATGTGAGAGTCACAATACCAGTACAATCTTGCACACGTATAGAAAGCCTAATTCTGCATAATATATTAATAAGATTTAGTTTTTTTGACAAACAAAGCTTAATATGGATAATATTTACCTTGGAATTGATGAAACGGTCCTTGTATTACAAACATCAGTCTTGCATTCCAAGACAGTAACCTCTTCAAAACCATCAGTACCATCCTGCTTCTCTTTAACAACAGTAATGGTTGAAACCTTTTTGTTGCAGCTTGTGCACGTGTTGTAAAACCACTCATTGTTTGATGCAAAACTCTTGATAGTCCCAACAATGACAACAAGCTTCGTCTGTGTTTAAGATATAGATATTGTATAAGAAAAAAGATAAAGGAAAACATATTAAAACAATTTTAATCCGTGATACCGTATCTATTGAGTTTAACGACCCAATGGGATAAAAAGTCAAGCCAGAAAGGAACTCTTCAGTGGCAGACTTCACAACAGAAGAACTTAAGCCAGAATAACTGGAAGAAATTTCGGGAGAAAGTTTCTCGATAAATCTAATAAAACATGAAAAAAAATTATTTACACTCACAAAGCTGATTACAAAATTATAAAAACATATTATGATAGTGAACCTTTTTAAAGTCAGCAACTTCATCAATATCACTGTTAATCAACACTTGAGTGACGGTATACAAATTAGAAACAGACAAATGCCCTGTACATAATAATAAAAAAATTTAATTAAATTTAAATAACTATTTAAATTGAAACAGTAAAGAAAAAACACAATAGATTTAAAGTAATACAATACCTCCCCAAAATTTGTATTTCCCAAACTGAATGATTACGAACATTTTTTTCACCTCGATTGCTGCTCTCATACTCCATTATTTGATCCGCATAACCGTCCCAAAGTGTCACAAAGATCTGCTTATTGCTGAACATTAAAATAGTTAAAAATAAAATTATTAGTATAGAACACATAACATAAAAAAAATATTATAAGGAATAAAAGTGAAGAAAAAATAAATAAATACTTCAAGTCTTCAAGCATAAAGGTGACTTTCTTCTGGTTTTTTCCATTATTAGTTTCCATGTCTACCTCGAAGGGAAAACTTTTGACCACTGATAAGTGGTAAAATACACATATTTGTCCCATGTAAATTGTATAATTATTGTATAGTTTTATTTAGTTTTATTTAGTTTTAGTAGTATATTATATTATTTTGTGTTTTGTTAGGTCCTGGTGCAAATGGAGCAAAAACGAGTAATATGGAAATGACCAGCCAGTTGGGCAGAGTAGAACGCCAGTGACTGAATTAAAATTGCCGCTTAAAGTTTGGGCTGCTAAGATACCCATTAGACGAAAGCTGAGCCATTGATATTATTAATATTAATGTTATTATTAGAAATAAAAAAAAAGAAAGAAAGTCAGCATCACAACATTCTGTGATTCCTTGGATGTAAATCGTACATCAAATGATTTAAAGAATAAAATTCTTATTTCATCACTAAAGAAGACATTAAAAGAAGGAGTATATTATTTCTATTGGGCCGACTTTGAGGGAACAACTGAAACCAGCAAGTCACGTGAAGACATCATCAATTGGGCCATCATTCGGGGAGGCGGCAAACATTATACTTGGACGAAAAGGAACAGGAATAAGGGAGCCATATATTCGAAAATATATATAATCAATTGGGACGCCACTTTTGGGGAGGATACAATATCATCATCAGAGGAGAAGCCGCACATCAGAAGGCGATCATCGGAGGAGGCTGCGATCAAGAAAATAAAGAAAAGGAGGGTTCAAGCCACGATCAAGATTCAATCCCGGGTTTGCAAATAATTATTTTATTAGATTGATATACTTTATGTTATTTGAACTCATAATTATGGATTGTTTGTTATTTGAGATTTGCTTCTTGTTCTTGACTATGATATTCGGCTAAGGCTCTTACACTACCTAGGCATGACAATAGTTAAATAAAGTTTGGTTCTTTATTCGATTTTTGGCGTGGTTGTGGATTTTTTCTTGTATTGTAAAAGCTTCGGGAATTTAACTTGGTGCATATGCGTGCTTGACGATTATTTTATTATTGTTTATTGCTTCGTATAATCCTTGGTGACGGTCTTTATCACATAATAGGGTTGTGCTAGGATTCTTGATTTAGGTGACGGTCTTTATCACATAATAGATCATTAATCCTTTAGGGTGAAAATTGCATAAGTAACCTTAGAAGTAATATCCGGTAATTTAATAAAATCAAGTGTGCTGCTAAACTCGTCGCTGAGAGGCTCGAGGTTATTAATAGGTCTCAGTTTGGTTATAAGTCCTTAACATTCCATTGTCTATTAAACCAAGATTAAAACCCGTAGTTGCTTTAGACGTTCGCGCTGAGAGGTAGATCGTCTTATATAGGCACTTTCAAGAAACTAGAGGACTGTGAGGAAATTTAGAAAACCGGTAATCGTAACAGCCTAGGTAGTGCCACAAGAATCGCCTTGAGAGTGTTTGAGGGGCTTAGTGGTGTCTTAATAGGTTTAGTATCTAAAGATCCCGGTTCCACACCACAAAATCATCGAATAGAGATCCATTCTGAGTTTAGCTTGCGTCTAGCCTAGGTAGTCTTCATTCATCACTGGTCAAAGTCTTCGTTAGAGTTCGTGTTAGTCATTTAGCTAATCTAGTTTTTCATTACTTGCATTCTTAGGATTTTTAGAACCCCCCCCCCCCCAATCAATAAACAAATAGTTGAGTCGTGTCAGTCTTAGTCTTTATAGAGTCTTAGCGTAATCCTTAGAGTCTCGTGGGTTCGATACTCGGACTTTCTTTAGCTTTACTACATTGATCGGTACACTTGCCGGTTGTGTGGTTTAGGGTTTAGATCGAGTCTTAGTTTATAAATTTAAAGCTTAGAGTGTCTAATTTAGAGTTAATTTTAGTTGTTTTTGTTAAACCACTTTGTGCACATCAAGTTTTTGGCGCCGTTGCTGGGGACTCTTTGGCGATTGCGTTAATTACTTTGTTTGGACTTGTTTGACATTATACGTGCTATTTGTTCGTTTGTTTGAGTCGTAGGAGTCTAAGTATTTTAGTGTCTTTATTATTTTGTTGAGTCAGTTACCACAACCACCACCTTCCCGTCCTGCTAGCCCATAACCCGTTGTCTATATGGCCAACCGTCGTCAAACGGTTCATCAGGAATCCACCGCTGGTTTCACCGGTGCGAACTCACCCATTACCTTTCCTCCATCAATAATGACAAGTCTTGGAAAATCCCGTCCTACATTTTTGCCGTTATCACCAACTCGTGCCAATTTCACGGTCGTGATGACGAGGATGCCCCAACTCACATCAGCCGCCTCACCCGCCTCTGCAGCACCTTTTCCATTGAAGGTGCCAACCTTGACGCTCGTTTCCTTCAGGTCTTCCCATTCTCACTCGCAGGCCGCGCAGCCACCTGGCTTGATTCACAACCCGCGGGTGCGTTTACCACATGGACTACCCTTCGAGATGCCTTCCTTGCCAAATACTTCCCACCCGCCAAAGCATCTCGTCTTCGTGATCAGATCCATTCGTTCCGGATGGAGCCTAACGAGCCCTACCACTTAGCCTGGGAAAGATTCCAAACCCTACTCTCTCGTTGCACTCAACATGGGTTATTTGATTGGGCACTTGTAGAGAAATTCTACAACGGTCTCACTCCAGAGATTCGAGCCCGTTTTGACACTTCAGCAGGAGGCCACCTCCTAGGTAAGAAAACAGTGGCCGAATGCAATGACCTTTTTGAGAGTTTCGCCAATTCCGACATCGATAATTGCGCCATTGACAGGACTTCCATTCCTGTGACTAGTACTCTCTCGGCCGGTCGAGGAGTACACCAAGTTAGCTTGGATACATCGATGGTCGCGGCAATGGAAAACCTTGAGAGAAAGCTTACTAGTAGGATGAACGATTTAGAGAGGAGGTTCGATAGGTGTGAGGTGTGTAGAGGGGGTCACGATACTATAGATTGTCCTACACTCACTGTTGAGCAGGTAGAGTTCATAGCCAATAGAGGTCCAACGAACCCTTTCAACAATTCAAATTTAGGGTCCAATTGGCGTAGTAACAATAACACCTTCTGCTTTTCCGTTAATCCCCCCGGTTTCCAATCATGTTTGAATCAAAACAAGGCACAGGATTATTATTCTAGTGGGGGTTCGAATCAGCAGGGTCAGTTTGGTAGTTCAGGTTCAGGAGGTCAGTTCAATAGTGGGGGGTCAAACAGTCAAGGTTCAAACAACCAAGACTTGGGTAGTGGTCTAGATGAGATTAAAGCTATGTTATCCCAAATACTAGTTAAGAATCAAGCAACCGAAAGGACCTTAGAAGCAACCCAAAGGGCCTTAGAGGCCACTCAAAGAACCTTAGAGGATCATTCCATATTTTTAAAGAACAATCACTCCAACTTTTTGGACCTTCAAAGGCAAGTCAGTGACATAAATAGTCAATTGCAAGAAAGGTCTTCCGGTCAGTTCTCGATTTACACCCAACCTAACACAACCAATCATCATGTTAAAGCTATATCTACTAAGTCGGGTCTAGAGTTAAGAGAGGTTGGTCCCCCACCGGTTCGAGTAGAGAAAGAGGAGCCAGTGATTTTCAAGGTCACTAACACGAGAGGGTCAAATGCTAGAGTAGAGGCAGTGGCATCGGTGGGGGAGAGTAAAAGATGTGAGAGAATAGAGACAGAGAGGGTGAGCGATCCTAGGTTAGAGCCAATGTTAGAACCTAAGTGTGGGGATCCACCTGATAGGAGAGTAGAGGATTTTGAAAAAAGAGTACACTGTTTAGAATCGAAGCTAGAAGCACTGAGTGAAGCTCATTGTGGGGATAGATTTAGATTTGAAACGTTTAAGTTAAAACCGCCTGATGATGAGTTGAGATATTGTAAGAGGTATGAGGAGGTTTGGAGAGATTCGGGTAATAAGTATGATGGTGCCACGACCCGGGAGATTTGGTACACAGGTGAGCCGCGTCTATATGATCCTCCATGAGTGTTAGAAAAGTTGATAGGCCACTTGTAGAGTTTGTAGATTTTGAGTCTTTATCATAGTCTTAGTTTTTTTCATGTTTTCATGTTTTCTTGGTTATAGAGTCGTAGTTTTTGTATATTGAGTCTTATTTAGTAGTTTTGAGTCGGTCTTTTGTTTAGAGTCGGTATTGCTTTGGTTTTTGCTTGTTTTTGTTTATGCAGGTTTGAATATGTACCACCCGTACTCAATCTCCATTCGGGTGATTTTGGAGCTGCTTATCAAATTCCAGGCATTTTCCAAGTATACCAGTCAGTGTCAAAGCCGATCGCGAATGAAATGCTATACGATCGAGCTGGATTGGAAAGACTTTGGAGCTTACGCGTTATATTACCAGCTAAGTCCTTTCCGATTTGCCCATATTTTTTTTGTTTCTTATTTATTTTTAGTTTTTTTGAGTCGGTTTCCATCCTACATTGAGGGCAATGTAGAGTTTAAGTGTGGGGATGGGAAACTATCGTTTAGTGTCGTTAGTATAGTTAGTCGAGTCATATAAAAATTAAAAATACAAAAAAAAATGAAAAATTGGAAAATGTCTTTTGAAATAAGAAGTTTGCAAAATAAAAACGGAAAATGATAGAAAAGTCGAGTTTTTGTTCGGGTTCAAATAATGATAATATGAGAATAAAATAATTGAGCTTGTGTCTAGTTTGGGATGCGCGGGTAGGCTCGGTTCGGTTCTGGGTTCCTTTGATTTAAAATATACCTAATTGTCGGTCTACTAGTGGGTTCTCATCTAGGGAGAGTGGGGAAATTGAAACCGCCAAAAATAGTATAAGGGATGCCGTTATAAGCTAAGATCGTTAGAGTTTTTGGTCATTATCTCGTTGAAAAAGATAAAAAAAAAAAAATAAGTGAGCTATGTAATCCGAGTTGGGGATAGCGACTCTACAGCCGGAATGCCTCTGGGATGTGTGAAATCGAATTGCCGATTAAAAGTACCGAAATCTAAGTAATCTGTGGTTGGGGATATCGACTCTACAGCCGGAATACCTCTTGGTTAGGGAAAGCATCGTCTAGACTCACGAAAGAAAGAAAAAAAAAAGAGCAAAAAGCAAAGCAAAAAAAATAGGAAAAAAAATAGATTTGATTTTAAACTCTTTTGATCTTGGTATAAAACGGTTAGGAAATAACCCAGTGGTTGTTCCTTTTGTCCTATAAGCTTGAGGGGGGATTAGGTGGACTTGCAATTCTTAGCGTGAGACCCTAGGTAGATTGACCGAACTTGAACTAAAATCGCATGATAAGGGCTTGGAACCGGGTTGGGTTTAAGAGGATCATTATACTTGCAATCGCGGCTAACACAGGTTTCAATTTTAATAAGTAAATAAGCTTTTGTCCCGAATGATTATTCCGACTATGATTCCGTTTTGCAAAATTCTTTTTCGAGGACGAAAAAAGGTTAAGTGTGGGGATATTTGATAAGTGGTAAAATACACATATTTGTCCCGTGTAAATTATATAATTATTGTATAGTTTTATTTATTTTTATTTAGTTTTAGTAGTATATTATATTATTTTGTGTTTTGTTAGGTCCTGGTGCAAATGGAGCAAAAACGAGTAATATGGAAATGACCAGCCAGTTGGGCAGAGTAGAACGCCAGTGACTGAATTAAAATTGCCGCTTAAAGTTTGGGCTGCTAAGATACCCATTAGACGAAAGCTGAGCCATTGATATTATTAATATTAATGTTATTATTAGAAATAAAAAAAAAGAAAGAAAGTCAGCATCACAACATTCTGTGATTCCTTGGATGTAAATCGTACATCAAATGATTTAAAGAATAAAATTCTTATTTCATCACTAAAGAAGACATTAAAAGAAGGAGTATATTATTTCTATTGGGCCGACTTTGAGGGAACAACTGAAACCAGCAAGTCACGTGAAGACATCATCAATTGGGCCATCATTCGGGGAGGCGGCAAACATTATACTTGGACGAAAAGGAACAGGAATAAGGGAGCCATATATTCGAAAATATATATAATCAATTGGGACGCCACTTTTGGGGAGGATACAATATCATCATCAGAGGAGAAGCCGCACATCAGAAGGCGATCATCGGAGGAGGCTGCGATCAAGAAAATAAAGAAAAGGAGGGTTCAAGCCACGATCAAGATTCAATCCCGGGTTTGCAAATAATTATTTTATTAGATTGATATACTTTATGTTATTTGAACTCATAATTATGGATTGTTTGTTATTTGAGATTTGCTTCTTGTTCTTGACTATGATATTCGGCTAAGGCTCTTACACTACCTAGGCATGACAATAGTTAAATAAAGTTTGGTTCTTTATTCGATTTTTGGCGTGGTTGTGGATTTTTTCTTGTATTGTAAAAGCTTCGGGAATTTAACTTGGTGCATATGCGTGCTTGACGATTATTTTATTATTGTTTATTGCTTCATATAATCCTTGGTGACGGTCTTTATCACATAATAGGGTTGTGCTAGGGTTCTTGATTTAGGTGACGGTCTTTATCACATAATAGATCATTAATCCTTTAGGTTGAAAATTGCATAAGTAACCTTAGAAGTAATATCCGGTAATTTAATAAAATCAAGTGTGCTGCTAAACTCGTCGCTGAGAGGCTCGAGGTTATTAATAGGTCTCAGTTTGGTTATAAGTCCTTAACATTCCATTGTCTATTAAACCAAGATTAAAACCCGTAGTTGCTTTAGACGTTCGCGCTGAGAGGTAGATCGTCTTATATAGGCACTTTCAAGAAACTAGAGGACTGTGAGGAAATCTAGAAAACCGGTAATCGTAACAGCCTAGGTAGTGCCACAAGAATCGCCTTGAGAGTGTTTGAGGGGCTTAGTGGTGTCTTAATAGGTTTAGTATCTAAAGATCCCGGTTCCACACCACAAAATCATCGAATAGAGATCCATTCTGAGTTTAGCTTGCGTCTAGCCTAGGTAGTCTTCATTCATCACAGGTCAAAGTCTTCGTTAGAGTTCGTGTTAGTCATTTAGCTAATCTAGTTTTTCATTACTTGCATTCTTAGGATTTTTAGAACCCCCCCCCCCCAATCAATAAACAAATAGTTGAGTCGTGTCAGTCTTAGTCTTTATAGAGTCTTAGCGTAATCCTTAGAGTCTCGTGGGTTCGATACTCGGACTTTCTTTAGCTTTACTACATTGATCGGTACACTTGCCGGTTGTGTGGTTTAGGGTTTAGATCGAGTCTTAGTTTATAAATTTAAAGCTTAGAGTGTCTAATTTAGAGTTAATTTTAGTTGTTTTT